>CAJFCJ010000007.1:4370984-4559910 GCA_904063045.1 Dimorphilus gyrociliatus
TTGAGATGTCTTAAATGTTAATTTTTATGATGGATTACGCAGAAATAATATTACAAGCTGACAAATCTTAATGAGTAGTCGAACGACTTTTAAAGCGTGTATTCAAAGGGCGATGGGGAAAAAGAATGAAAGACGGAGACAATTAGAGATAAAGATATAACGTTGTTTATATACTGTATACTATATTATTATGATTCTTTTTTATAATATTAACTATTCGTGCAAAAATCACACTGCCATTTTACTAAAAGGAATGTAATCATGAGCAAAACATAACTCTTATCATGATAATTGTTATATTAATATTCATCGTCTGCAACGCTCCAGCTCGTATTCTCCAAACTGTATACAATTATCGAGTAAAATCATGTACAATAATCTGGTGGGTCATAGAGTTTGCAACAGCTTTAGAAGTATTTAACTCGGCCGTTAACTTTCTTATCTATTGCGCATTTAGGGCTAACTTTAGACAAATTTTATTGGATATTATACTATTTAGAAAGTCTACAGCAAAGAAGAAAGTTGATGAGACAAGTCGGAAGCGTCTGCTCGATGGAAAAACAACGGATACGGAAGTTTAACAGATAGTTTACATATATATGGATGTTTATGTATGTATGTATGTATGTATGTATGTATGTTTGTAAGTATGTACGTATATATATGCATATATAACTTATCTACTTTATTTAATTGTTTTCTTTTTTTATTTTTAAATGTTTTGTATTTAGCTAATTAAAAAAGAGAAGAAAACAAAAAGAAATTAAAAAGAAGGGAAGCTTAATTATTATAATTTATGCATAAAATAGTAGATAATATTCATAAATAATATGTATATGCCTATAAAAAATCACTCATTGTCATAATATTTTTCCATATTATTTTTTTTTGGAAAATACTTAGAGAAACATCTATACCGTATTCTATTTATGTACATATACTTATAACCTATAAATTATATGTATATTTGTACGTAACAAAATCATCGTAATTGTGAAGGGCTAATGTCGTCATAAATATAATAATAATAAATAAAAAAAAGAGGACTTCCTGTAAATATAAATCATAAAAAATTAGTTTGTTCATTTATACATGTACTATACATATATAATGTATATAGAATATTAAGATATTGTTATCTTTCTTCCCTATAAAATTATCTGAAGCCTATTAAAGGATAAGAAAAAATCCCTATTTAGTTTTGTTCACATGACCAAAGGGTTAAAAAAAATGCAATAATAAAAATAGATACAAAGCAGAGAAAAGCTATCCTTATATAACTATATATATAAAACCTTCCTTTCCTATCAAATAGATGTTTTCCCTTCCCTCCTTTCCCCCTACCCCCATGCCCTTACCCTAATTTCGTTTTAGTAGTACAAAACAAGTTAGTGTATTGTTTTTAGAGTGCTAATTTAAACAAATTATTACCGTTAATAAAATTTTTTATTCTTCAATTTAGCTCTTATTTCTCCCTTTTATACTTTCTCTAGTTTTTTTTGTCTTCTTTTAGCTGTATCTTAAACACCTGTATAGTAAATATACATTTATATTTATATTTACAGTATATACAGTGTATTTATTTTTCCCTATATATAAATGAAACAAATAGAGAGCTTTTAATTATTTTTTCCAAGTATTAATCAATACTATATGACCTGTTTAATAATTTATTAAATAATATCCCTTTATAAATATTCATAAATGAATAATGTTGCTAATTATGTTTTAGTCTTTAATAATTTATATATTAATAATTTAAATATTTAGTTATCAATAGACTTTTTTAAACTAATAATAATAACTAATATATGCAGTATATATATATATATTTTTTTTATTTTCACTTAAATGTAACCCTCTAGGCGTAATTCTAGCTTTAAGTTACTGGAAATTTTATACTTTTACCTCCAGCTACAATTTACAAATTATATTTTCAGTATGTTCTTTTTTTTTGTAAACTTATTTTGCCATCTTGTCAATTTATTTTAATAGGAGAGAAAGAAAGTTGTAATAAAGGAAAGAGAGGGGAGGTGGAAGATAAAACAGAGAGGTAATACGTCTATGCAGAGTCAGAAATAAAGAAAGAAAGAAAAAAAAAAAGAGAGAGAGAGAGAGTAAAGGGAGCAAAATGAAACGAAAAAATAAGGAAAATTAATGGCAAGGGTCATAAACATGTTCCTTTTTCTCTCGTTCCTTCTCCTTCTATCATCACCCCTTCTTCTCTCTTTATGATTTCAACAGTACACATAGTTTTGTTCCTGTTATAAGGTGTAGGTATGACATATAAATGATTAATTGTCATCATAAGAAATTCTTTGCAAGCTTTTCTCCTTCATTTCATTTCTCTCAGCGATATCCTTTATATCCATATTACTTTGTCAGGAAGAAATAAACAGGACAAAGCTCTCTTTTCCCTTTCTAGCGCTGTTTATTTTAAGGTTAAAGGTCATCTATCTCTAGTCTATTACTCGTTTCCTTAGCATCTGAGCAGAGGTTTATTTTAATTCAATTTCTTTCTCTTTCCCACATTTTCTCTCGTACCTCTTTTCTCCTTCTGCTTTTGTTCCATTTGCTTTAGCTAATAATTTTTTAGGTCTATACAACATATTTCGCGGAAACAGGTTCAACCTTTTCTTTCTTATTTTTTCTTTCCATGCCAAAAGTTTCCTTGTAAGGTTAAAGGTTATATAGTTTCTAATGGCGATCTATCATCAAGATAAGAACTCGTTGAATTTTCTCCCTCTCCCACCTTTTCCTTTCCCTTCATTTTCCTACTTCATTTTCAAATGTATTTTTAGTCAACCTTGAAGCTATTTATTATGAGCTGTTGTTCAACGTTCACTATCTTTTTATAGTATCTATTTCCAGGCGAAAGAATTCTACTTTTCTATCTTCTCCAAATTGTGTACCACTTCATTTAATTTGGCTCGTAATTGAGTTTAACCAAATTTCTCATTAAGATTTAGTAATTCTAAATCACAGTTTGTTTATTATCTTCGTAGGAAAGTTTTATTTTAAATAAACTCTTTGTTTTCTATATTTTACAAATTGTAAAAAGTATAGGACAAAAGAGAAGAGTATACAATATACAGTATATACTGCATATAGAGTTTATAGGAATATACAGTATATTGTTAACGTACTACGCATACTACTATAGTTTAATAACTTTTCTCCTATATTTAGTAGACTAAAGTTGGTTATCTTTTCTCCCATCTTTTCAATTTTGTTTGTTTACATCCGAAGAATTTTCCGATATGAATCATACAATCTCCCTGACAAAATACTTCCCATTTCCTCATTTACTAAAGGGACTCTTTTCCTAACAAATAATTAAATGTATTCTTTTACTATACATATGTTTATTAATATACATGTGTATAACACAAATATATACATATATAAATTTATATATATATATATATATTAGTGTATATTTAGACACGGCTCATCTTTCCAATTTCCTATTATTAATTAATCTTTATTAAGTAATTATTAGAGATTTTCTAATTAAGGATAATCACCTTCATTTCGCAAAGTGAATAAACAAATACTGTAGATACGGTAAAATTCCATTCTATCCTCGATCGATTCAATCATTGAACTTTTTCCAATAAGTTTGTACCAGCTTTGACTAAAAGACTTTGAACTTTAAAGAGAGAAAGGGAAATTTATATTTAGAAAATTGAATTTACAGGCAGATTGGAAGATAATAGATTTACATATAAAGGTAAATTAATAAACGAATTAAATATAAGTACAGAGGGTAAGAGACTGGGAAAAGAATAAGAGATGTATAACCTATAAAAAAAAAGACTAAAAGAAAGGATACAAACAGATGGAGAAAAAATAAAAAAACAAAAAAAAAGTACAGGTTTATATCCATGTCAGATGTAATTGATTGACTAAATGAAAAGTGACAAAATGCGAGTTTTTTCTATGATCAGTTAAACTAATGAGTGAAAAAGGTTTCTTTTTTCATATATAAATTAATGGGTTTTTTTTATTATTACTCTTCTTTATCGTTTATAATTGCTTTTTCTTTTTGTTTATTTGTTTTCTCTCTTTTTTTTCTATGCAACAAACATTTTAAGTGTCAATGAACTAAAAGATTTTCACCCATTTAATTTATTTGTCAACCGTTAAACTCAATCGATGCTATCTCCAGCACAGATATGGTGTTTCCATTTGAAGCGGAAACGGAAATACCTTAGGGACAAATGAATGATGAATCCTATATCGACTGCTCAAAGCAATAAATCACAGCAATTTATAGTAAAATGAATATTTCGTAACTAATTCTATAAAGCTATATTTGTCAATAACTTCCCAGAATTTAATAATTGATTAAAAAGAAAACACGTAATATTACACAGTTGTATTTATGCCTTTTCTGTTAAATTTTAGTAGCAAAAATAGTTGTGATCATGATAATATATGCGTTTTATAATAATGAACAAAATGAATAAGAAGCAAATTACATATAGAATAGGAAATTATGATAAGTAATCTTGCAATATCGTTGAGTAGACTTGAACAAAAAAGAGGAGATTATAATAATTAAACGAGAAAAAGTCGGTATACATCCTTATGGAGATTAACAAGAATTATAATATAACGGTAAATGAAGCGATGAAATAGGACATCAATCTGAAATATATATATTAAAATTCATTAAGTCGATTGGTCTGTTTTCATAGTATTTTTCCAGTTTATGCTCAATTTTCTTTATGATCTTTTCTCCTCCTTTCTCTTTTAACCAACATCAAACAGGAAAAAAGGTCGCTTTTATACATTGTTTGATCATCTTTTCTTCGTATCTCAATATATAATATATTAAAATATTTTTTCATAAAGTTTAATCAAAAAAAGTATAACTAAAGTTCTAATTCTTTATTTCTTTTCCTCTTTCTTCTTCTTCATCTTTTCTCTTCCCTCTTCATCTTTTCTTGTCTTATTTGCCTTTAATTAAAAAATATATTCTACGTCTCTTCTGCCCATCAGAAACTTTCCATGGAGCGTCATCCATCCGTATTTGATGGGTTTTTTTCTCTTTTTCTATTAAAGCAAACTTCATTAAACCTTCATAAGAAGTTAAAGCTTCTTTATTCAAAAAGAATAATAGAAAGAGAAAAAATTAATGAAAATTAGACGCTCCTGCTTAAAGAATCACTAGGGAATAACATGGCTAAACAAAAAAGAGAAAATATGTACTGGACTTTGTATTAATTACAATTTAGTTGTTTTAATCATTTAAATTCTAAATAGAGAAAGCATTTACTTAACAGAAAAGTAAAGAATCTTTTAACTATCATTGTTGTTCTTCTCTTCAATTCTATGTTACTCTTCGTTCCATATTCACGTTCCTTTTTTTTCCCGTAAAATCATTGAACAAGAGATATTTTTTTAACGCAAATATTTACAAAGAATCATAATATTGGATTTTTTTCCCGTATTCATATTATTCAAGTGTTAAGCTGCCATTCTCTTTAACAAGAATGTATTTTGCTAGTTTTTTTTTCTCTTTTTAGGATTGCCATACGAAATAATTAAGATAGAGAACGACGGAGAGAATTAGGGTTAAGATACGTTCCATTTTCTATCTTTTCCTCAACAATCTTTCTTTTACTTTTATAAGTTATTGTTTTACTCTTTTCCTCCTACTTCTGCTCCTCGTTCTCCAATCTTCCTCCCAATCCAACTAGCCATTTATGACTTTATGTTTGATATTATCACATATTTTCAATATCTATTTATAGCTCAACTCTTTACTTTTAAAAGAGTTCTAAACCAATGATAAATACAGTATATATAGAATTTTTATTGAAAGAGAAATTCTTCCTATCCCTCTAACAGTGTTTTTAATTAAAATAAAGAAAAAAGGAATTGTATACAATAAACCTTACTATAGACTTTTAGGGGAAAAATACCAAAGCTTGAGAGTAAGTAACGATTACAAATATTTTTTTATATAGGCTATAAATAGATTGAAAAAATAATAGGATATTAATGTTAAATCTTTATGCTTCTAAAAATATCTGATTGAATATATAGACTGTAAATTTTGTTTTGTTTATGCTTTATTTCTTTTTTTAAATATCTGCCTTTTTTTGTTTGTCACGTGATAAGAGAATGATAGAAATATAGGGTTATTCTGTTATATATTTGTATATATAATCTATATATATATATATATATATATATATATATATATATAATATGTATAAGTTTTGTATAATCTTATAAAGTGAAGGATTTGTAAGAATGACTATTTATGCGTGCTGATTACACTCAGGAATGACGAAGAACGAAATCGAATGAAGGCAAATTACTCTATTAAAAAAACCTTTCAGAAGCTAATAATAATTAATCGTACAGTAAGAGAGTTTAGTTTCTGTTTTAAAAAAGAAAAATATTAAGAAACAAACAAGACTATATCGCTTTACATCCCAATGGGAATTCAAAAAACGAACAACATTTTAAGAAGTATAAGTTTTTTTCTTCTCCCTTCAACCTCACTAGGATCTACTGTTAAGTAAAAAATTAATGAAATTACTAGTAAACGACACAAACCATCTTTTCATTGTAAGTGTAAAAAAAGAAAAGAAACAAAAAACACAGAAAATTTCAAAGTTGAGTAATGCCATCTGACGAACTAATACATTAATTATAGATATTACAATATATCATTTGACAAACTTAGAGAATAGAAACTAGAGAATGAAATTTAAAAAAGATGTTACTTTAAATGTTAGCAGAAGAAATACTATTGGCAAATAATAAAAAAAAACTGTATATTTGTCAAATTAAGGAAATTAAAATTAAATATTGAATAATTAAAATGAAACTAATAGAAAAGAATAATAATGATGGATATATAAACTTTTTATTGGCAAAGAGTGCAGCTATACTTAATTCTTTTGATATTTTAATAAAAATCATATTTACTATTATATGTAGTGTATATACTGTATACATACATATATATTGTTTCATGGAAACAGTAATAAACAAAGAAGTATGTATTACCAGATGGTTAACATTTTTTAATGATAAATGACGTGTCTATAGACAAAAATATTCAGGTCTTTTTTCTCCCTTTTTCCTCCCTCTTTTGTCTTGTTTATCCGTTATTCTTTTGTATTATCATTAATTATGATTTAAACAAGTTCGACGAATCGTATCGTAATTATCTATATAGTAAATTAATTGCAAGGGAAATCTAATATAGAAGAATAAAGAGCGAAGGGGAAAAATGTTATATATACTCTGTTAAATTGCTGTTTTCATTACGAAATGTACCGTTAAGACAGCAAATAATTAAATGTTGCTCTAATCGTATTCAGTTAATATTAATTAAACAATCTAGCCCCTCAGGGAAGTTGTAGAGTAGTGAAGGGTTAGCAAAGTGAGTGGGAAGGTTGAACGATAGATTAGGATAGCATAGTATAGGATCGAATAAGATAGACAGAACGAGAAACTAAAATGTAAGAAATGGTGGTTGGAATGATATGACGATACAACTAAGCTGAAAATAAGTACAACTTTTGTACTCTACAATCGATAGTAAAAAGAAATTTGGTTAACGAAAGAAGGAATCTGAAGAGCGAACGACGGAATTATTAGGAAGAAGTTTTGCCCTATAGAAGAAGTTTTAAAAGCAATTTGTTTAGAAAGTATACAGAATAATATATAGGTTGATGGGAGTCTCTTCAGTCGTCTTTTGTATTTTAATAAAAACACAGCTCTGCAAAAGAAGTTGGACTAGTTTTTTATCTTGATTACATTCCTCTCTTATTTATTTTAGTTAACAGATCATCGATGATGAGTGGGATAAAGTAAGTTTTATCCTTTTCCTTTTAAAAATATGGATAAACAGATATCATATCAAAGAACATACATACTTATACATATACAGATATTCATATATACACTGTATATATATATATATATACTTTATATACAATATTCTAAATGGGCAAGCAAGATTTAATAAAGTTAGATAACAATTGAAGTTTTTTTCGAATTTAGAACCTTACGATATTTTATTTAAAGATCGTCGATGTCGCTTTTACCTGACAATAGAATTAGTAATAAACTCAACATGCCTCCATTGTATAAAATTTCTGCATCATTTTAGTGTACTCTCCATACAATAGAGGTTTTATCCTGCACAAAACCTTTCCGTATCACGCTAAGAACATGTCACGTGACAAGCTATTACGTATACAATGTATATAGATATTGTATAAAAAGAACATGAACGCACAAAGATCAAATGGTAGCCATTTATTGTTTTATAAGTATTCTTATTATCTTGATTTAAATGAAATGGTTGCTTTTTATAATACTTTTGCTATTTTTTTTTGTCTGCGCGTCTTTTTAAGGTTTATATTTCCATATGGGGAATATATTGTTAGAAAAAAAGAAAGAGGCCTATTACGGACATGTTTACTCTATTCCATTTTAAATGGTACTAACATTGGGTATTATTCGTATCAAAGTACAAGTTTCGCCTGTCATTTGATTCCTTCTGTTTAGTAAATTTGTATATCAAGAGGTAATCTATCTGAATAGGTGAGCGAGTTAAAAAGAGGTTAGAGGAAAGGCATAGCTTTCGAAAGTATTCATCAAGTAAAAATAACTAACCAATCTTACATCAATCCCAGCTATTGAAGGCTAATGGCAAAGTCGTCTTTCATATTGTAGGTATATACAATATACACTATAAATATATACAGTATACACTATATACATATATATATATATATATATGTACATGTATGTGGACGAATGTACATGCATATTAAATTCACCATTGATGCCTTCCCATTACAATATATTTGATGTTTAAGCTCCTTTCCATATTTAATATTTACCCTAATTAATATTCATAAGTTTAAAGAGTAATGAGTTAGTTTGAACAATGTTTCCAGTAGCCTGCAAGGTGACAGTTTAACATTTTCAATTGTCGTTGAGCATGATACGTTTGATAGAAAATATATTCTGGGGAGAGAGGAGGGCTAACGGGTCAAGTATAAAATGTCTAAGACAAGAGATTGAAATCCTCAGGGAATAAACATATAACCTTCAGGTAGAAAAACGATGCTCATCTCTTTCTTAAACTTTTTCTCATAAAAGAGTTGCTTTGTAATGTTTTTACTCATTTTTCTTTTGGGGAAAAAAAGAGAAAGGGGAATAAATCCTGAAAGCAGCAAAATAAGGTTAAAATAGAATATTCTATAGCTTGATCAATGATGTTCTAAAGTCAACCACAAAAGTACTTACAATTAGATTTATGGTTCTATAAACTATATTTATAAAAACTGATAAGATACATAGTAATTTTCACCCTCTTTTTTAGCTTCTATACCTAGTTTTAGTGGGATATAATGTGATCAATTCTATAGTTCAAAACAAGTATAAAAACGGCAAACAAAACAGTCTAAATACGTTATTTTGCCCCATATTTAAATAAATAATACTGAAAAAATTGCAGTGTTTAGTCTTTTTGTCTATATGTAAAACTACTGTGAATTATACTGTATTTATATATATATATAAATTTATATACTGTATATATCAACTGAGTAAAATACTCGTATAAGTTTTTTTTAAGAATGTTGTAGAATATTTTATTCATTCGTTCATTTATAATATGAATAAATATAATGAATATAAGAAGAGAGTATTCTCATTTTCTTTGCTTGATTAAGGACAATTTGAGAAAGAAAACATTTGATGATTGATTGAAGACTCTCGCTCTCTCTGTATGTCTGTTTTTTTCTCTCTCTCTTTTTTTCTCTCCCTCCCTCTCTCTCTCTCTCTCTCTCTCTTTCTCTCTCTCTCTTTCTTATTGGTGTTTTCTATCTTGAATTACATACAAGGACAAAAAATTCAGAAGGAAGGCTTCGTTTTAGGAGATTTAAAGATTAACAAGGGTAAGAGTTACTAGCAAGGTGAAGCATATGATTCTTTCTGAATGATAACAAGTGAATAAAAACCTATTTCTATTTTGTCAAAGGTCAATGGTAGACATTCAACTCCTCTGCTAGCAAAAAATTGCTCTTCGCCTGGGGTTTTCGTATTCTTCGTCTATCCGTACAAGAAACATGTAAACAAGGACAGAGAAAGGGAAAGAGTATGTTGAATTGAAATGGGGAGGTAAAAATCTGGTGAAAATATCTGTACTAGAAACCTTTAGTTGTAAATTATATGACACAAAGTTCGACGTTTAGGAGAGGTTTTAGTCGAGTGAACTGCTTAATGTCAATTACTAGTATTAAAAAGGGCGCACAGTCTGACAATGTTGCATTCAGTTGGTATCTTCTTTGAGATTATCAAAATAATAAGAAAATAAGGAAAATCTCCAATTATCCAGAATTCTTTCTACTAAAGAACATGAAAAATATATTCAATATTTGGAGATTCTTTCGCTTCATAACATGTTTCATCTCTATTTAAATATATAATATATAAATTTATATATGCTTCAATATATCTTACTCTTCTCTCCTTTTTATTGCTTAGCATAAAGACAAAAAAGATATCAGACCAAAGTGACTATGTGAACGTCCTATTATATTTCGAAAAGACTCTGTGGTCTGGCCTCGAAAGATTATTCTGTTGGATTTAGTCAAAAAGAGGCTTCGGATAGCTTTTTAGCTCAAGAATAACGTCAATTGGAGCACGATTTTACGTCGAAGAATGGCAGGATATTTTTTCTTGCAGTTAATGAGATATATCAAAGCATGAATTTTATTGGCATGAAAAACATGACGTTTCACAGAGAGGATGGAAAGTACCGCCTAAAGTTAATCTAAGATACTTTTATTCTTTCCAATTAAAAGTAGAATAATGACAATTGTAGCCTTCTGCAATTAAAAAGCTATACAATATGTTAAAAATGGATTACCATTCTGCTTATATATATATATATACTGTATATGTAAAGATGCTATATCAAATTACTAAGAATTATAAGAGTGTAATGCTTTTATTACTAATATATTTGTTATTTTAGTATCTTTTACATATAATACGTTTAGTTTTAACACGATATATAAAATTTTACGTAAATTATAGAAAAGTTCTACATCAATTTAATAGTAGAAAGTATAAGAAAATAAAATGTCCGATGACTAATGTTTTTAATAATAGAAAAGAATTTTTTGCATAAATTTTAATATATTAAAGCAGTTTGTTAAAGTATCTTTGACTTATTTAACAAATAAGATGCAATGGAAACTTTACTTCCCATTATGTTTCCTTTGGTATAAATAATTAATATTCACTTAAAAAAACGCCTATTCATCAACTTGAAAAGAGACTATTTTCGTAAATGGCTACAAAGATAAAGCTGTACACAGGAAAAAAACTCAACACGAAATTAGTTTAATCTATATAAAGTGTGAAACGTCTAAGTAGCATCAAACCTTAAGGGATGTGAGAATCATTTTAGATAAAGCAAGTTGATATACAGTAGATAGTGTATTCTTTATTTACTGTCGACTATGGCAATAGACTTGCAGAAATTATTAAGTGTACTGCAATTTATTTATACATTAATAATCAAAAGAAAGGAATCGAAGCTGAAATATTATTGCTTATGACAAATCGGCGGAAGAAATTGTTAAGGATCATTAAACATATTATCCTTTATAGAAAAGCCAGGAAGCCGACAATATGAATTTTAAATGAAACTTTGAGCAAATATAACTTTTCAAATGTGATGTTAAAAGCCAATTTCCCTTCTCTCTATTAATATTCAGATATTATCCCAAAATCCTTGATGGCAGCTAATAATCCTCATGAGAAACTTCTTGTTACAAAAGTAGAAATTTGAAGTTTAATTAAAGAAAATATTAGCAATTTGCAAAAGTCAATAGATTTAATGAAAAGTCTTTGATTACATTACATGCCAATTTATGTTTGCGTGAATCTATATAACATGATAGTAATCAATTCGACAGTAATTAACTCTTTATTCCACATAGTAGCTATAGTTAAAAGCAATAGCGGGATGACTATATATTCTTTTAATTCTATACCTGTAAGCATTGCCTTTGTGAGGCCGACCGAACTCAAATACAAGCTTAATTTAATCACGTTTGTATATGATACGTTTGCAGCAAGTTTGTCAAACGTAAAGAGTTAATTATATATGCATATTTATATGTTTGTGTATTTGTACGTATAACCTATATTGAGATCAAATTTACCAGTTATAAGATCCAGTCTTTAGTTGCAGAATATATAATGGGTATTATATATTCTGTATTGGTGTTTGTACACAGTATTTTCCAAAATAATAATCAAAGTATCTAGGAAGGAAGAACAAAGCCTTTGGAGTTTCTTATTTCTTTCTCTCTCCATCTCTCT
Source organism: Dimorphilus gyrociliatus (assembly GCA_904063045.1). Lineage (NCBI taxonomy): Eukaryota > Metazoa > Annelida > Polychaeta > Dinophilidae > Dimorphilus > Dimorphilus gyrociliatus. The sequence goes on from CAJFCJ010000007.1 coordinate 4,383,369, forward strand.
ATCCCTTTCTCACGCTCTATATATAAAAGAAAGAGAAAATAAAGGGAAAACAGATACTTAACAACTTAAATAGATAATTCTCTACGAATTATTCTCAATTATTAAGAAAACGTCATACATTTCCTCCACCACCCATACTCTTTCTCTCTCTCTCTCTCTCTCTCCTCTTGGTTTCTCCCCCTCTAAGCTTTTATAGATTTTTTTCAATAAATTTTATAAACAGTTCGACGAGAAAAGCCCTTCTTCCGATCATTAATCGCCAGCATCGAACTAAAAGCTTTGTTTCTTTCAAGTCAATTAAACCTTTTTGCAGAGACTTTGCCAAATATCAATTTTATATAGAAAATAAAGAAAAGAGGAGGGGGTAAGTAAAGAAAGAAATTATTCATGTATTCTATCTTCTATTATCATATTTTTTGTTAACATATACAATTCTGAATAATCGATTTGATACGAAAAATAATTATATTTACTATGCATAAGCGCTAACATCTACACTATCAACTATAGCTTCACCTTTTTGTATTTATGATTATATTTACACTAATGGAACGTGTTACATGTAAAGAGCTCATGATATTTAGCTACTTTCACTATTAGTATATTTAGATATATATGTATTGAGCGCGGGATACTCTTGGTATGGTGTTCCCGTAATTATATAAACGTTACTTAAATACTGTATATACATGGTTTATGCACGCATACAGTATATGCCATGCACTTCTGAGTAAAGATGAAAGGAACAAAAGAAAAATGAGATAGAGAGAGAGAGAGAGAGAGAGAGAGAGAGAGAGAGAGAGAGAGAGAGAAGGAGGAAGAGGGAAAGAGGATCAAAACGGTTTGTTCTCCCAACTGTATAGGACATCATTAAGATTCGTTTAATTGTCGACTCTTCAAAAATACTAGTATGCCATAGTTTTATTATGTTTTTTTTCTACTATTCATCTTCTCAATAAGTGAATTAATAGTAGTTAATGAATTTTTTCGGGTCTCCATCAACCTAATTTAGCAGAAGTTATATACAGAATACTAAATACATAAGTTCAGTAGTGGTTTGACACAATTTCGTGGGATTATACTCTTATTTATATTTTTCATTGTTCTTTCTGTATAAAGTTTTCAAACAATAAGCAATTACATTGTACTAGATATTAATGACATCTGTTGGGATACGAAACAACCGCGTGATATATAATCGTTTAAATGTGATTCTCGAAACAAGTCAACCAAACACGAGATATATTCAGTTCACTGAGCGTAAAATGATAAAAGTTTCATATCTCTCAGATACTGAAAGACTTTTGAAATTTAATCTGGTTAGGAACAAAGTCAATCTCTTATTGAATAGTGATTGATAATTTGTAGGTTTCACTAGATTTTATTTCACAGATTTCTCAATAAAACATATAACTGTAGAAATCAAAAGCACAATCTGTATTTAATTATGTTTATATTACTCTGTATATTGCCATAAAAAAATATTTTTATTTATAGTAACTACAACGTCAATTCGACAAATTGCCCTATTATCACTCGCCGAATTATTATTTTCCTCTTTCAGAAAATATTTATAGCTTAATTCTTTTTTTAATCTATTACAAAGTGTCTAAGAAAATAGAATGTAACATATTATATTAAATCAGTGTTTCAGTTAAGAGCTTAATATGGAAAAACTCTCATTCAAATATATTTTAACCCGCCTTATTTTCGTATTTTTTTCCTGGTTGTAAAATTTATTATTACGAATAAAAGAAGTGTTTGAGTACTTGCTGATACTGTTAATTATAAAATATGTTAAACGTCTAAATTTTACGATAATAGGTTCAACTTAGCAGGCGAGCACCACAAGATTAAACCTGATATATTTTGGTTTAGTACTTCCGGTTGTAGAAAAATTCACTTTTTAGTGTTATTTAAAAGAGTCTAGGGTTTAATAAATCTCTCTATAATGTCAAAGAATACGTCTCAATCTCTTTTTCGAAAAGTTGATGTTGATAAGTACACAAATGAGACTTATGAGGATGATACGACCGCTGATGGAGGCGTTCAACAAGGTCCTGATCAAAACCAAGTGTTCTCTTTACTACAATCGTAAGTTCCTTTTCAAATATATATGCAAACAATTTTAATTTTAAATTAATAAAATTCTTGTCTATTTTAAATAGAAATTCTAATTTAGAGGCACTACGTTACATCCTGGCCAACGCCCCAGTGATGGTTAAGAGTCAGGCTGTCAAAGATGCTGCACTCCAGTTAGCAATGAAAGTCTTAACCTCTTTTAAATCTATGGAAATCGAACGTGCCGTAAAATCTTTAGAGAGAACTGAATTGGACATGCTAATGAAATATATTTATCGTGGTTTCGAATACCCAGTGGAAAACAGTAGTGCACAATTGCTTGTTTGGCACGAGAAAGTCTTCCAAGTCGGTGGAACTGGGTGTATTCTAAGAGTTTTGACAGATAGAAAACGCGTATAGAATGAATATGTTTTTTTTTTTATTACTATGTTACTTGGGGTTTCTCAATCGCTTCAATTTCTCTACCGATGATTCATATTTTTCAATATCTCTATAGACGTTAATCATTCGGACATATCAATTTATTCGTGCATCTCTTGATTAATTTGAAAAAAGAAAGAAAACAATATTTCTCTGTTTTTTCCTCTTCCCACAAAAAAAAACAAGAATTGTTGTTTTCTTTTTTTTAATGTATATTTTTAATGGATTACAACAAATAACATTACAGAAAAGAGAATATTTATAATTATATGTATATAAAGAAAACCAAATAAAAGATAGTAAAGTTAGACAGAAATGGTAGTTGAGGGAAACTTATTTTTACTTGTCGAAAACGACTTTAGTAGGCTTAATAGATTTACATTAATTTTCTAATATGGGAATCAGTGCCTTTACTGAGTAGTCAAATAGGAATACAATATTATAATAATGTAACGCGATCCGCCAAAACTGTATGTAGTAAAAAAAACTTTTTGTTTAAGATTCTTATTTCTTACTTCCTTCTTCAGACATTTGCTCGTAAATCTATGAGTTAAATAAGTAATTATAACCTTAATATATTAACATATTATTTGCCTAATGACTTAGAAATTACCTGTACGTAACTTTCAGATAGAGTAATCATTTGAGGTAGAATTTCTTTAACCATTAAATCTTGCATTTCATACCATTTGCCAGTACCCTAAAATGATAATAAAATGAAACAACAATTACTTAATGCAATATAATGTGTTATATAAAAAAAGAAACAATACCTTATGAAGAATATAGCATTTATAAATTCCACTACCAGGCTCTCCTTCGTGAACAATATTTGCGATAAGATTATAACTTGTTACTTTATGTTTAGCACGAACTTCTGGCAATAGAAGTTCACCAAAATCTATATTTTTAACGGGGAAATTAACAATTGTCGGATTCTTCTCCTTTAAGAACATATTCTTTGTAAAACGCTATTAAAATAAATTGGTATAATAAAGAATTATAAACATGTTTGTAACAATAAATACATTACCTTCATATATAGTATTATATAAGGTGGTAATTTAGTTATTTCGTATCTTTTCATATAAAGGTCCTTGTAGGTTTTATGCTCAGTTTCCGTTATACCATTGAATTTATTCAAAACTTGATAAATTGGTACTTGAGGTATAATATTTTCTCTTTGCTCATCAGGGTATAGGGGTGGAGGTGGAAGGTCGCAAGTTAAGTATAAGAATTGACTTTCTTCACACATCACTATATAATAATATTTAATGATATATGGTGTAAAAGTTAAAAAAGTAATTATATTCAAACCTTGATATTCTTCGCACTGTAAAAGTCTTTCCTTCTCCGATTCTTTCTACATTATCAATATTATTATTATCGACAAATCTTATCAAGTAATTACATCTAATTGTTAAGATATAATACTTTTTAATACATAAATTATAAAGCTTACTAAATCAACTGCTGGTAATTTTCTCGAATAGACCCGCATCTTTCCACGAAAAGTCTGATTAATTATACTACTGCTTAATTTCTTAGAACCGTTTAAAGCTCCATGTAAAGAGTTCAATAGCCAAGACAATACTTCAATACAATCACCTGAAAGTGAATTCGTCAATTTTAATTTTATACGCAATGCTATATTTATGATTGAAGGGATAATCGATTAGATAATTGTCGAATACCTTGAACAGTAATCTGAAATTTCTTTTTACTACATAAGACAATAGCCTGCAGCATTTCGTGAGGACTAACGTGAGCTTTAAAATTTCTAGGATTCCATAGCTTTCGAATCAGTTCACCGAATCTCTGTAAAAAAAATTAACATGCGTGGGAGAGCACGCATCGTGTGTACCAAATATATTAAATAGTATATAGTTAAAAGAAGTTTATATTTTGTCAATAGTGCTTTTTCCCTAAATAGTAGCTAATTTAACTAACCTGGACAATAAAAAAAAGAATGTCTCCGGGAGGCCTTTTCGTGTCCTTATAGTTCTCTTCGAAGAGAAAGTAACGTCTAAGTGGTTGCACGTGTGAGAGTGCCTTCAAAAAAAATGCGTTAAGAATTTTGAAAATTGAAAATACTAATAGTAAAAGTAACTAATTCGTTAATTGAAAAAACCTGTAAAATAACGTTGCAGTAATCATTAGCTTTAATGTTGTTTAATCCAACTATTCCAGGTAAATACGTTGTTCCATCGTAAGCTCTGGAGGGCATGTCAGTTAAATCAATAACTTCTAAATTCTTTTTTGGATAGGTTGGATTCAAGACGTACTAAAGAGGGGAAAATATGTAATTATTCTATATTTATTAAGAAATAAAACAAAATTTATTATTTACTACAATATCCTCTAAAGATTGGTCGATAATTTGATAATTATCTGGTAAGCAGTAAAATTTTGTTGTGGCTAGGTTCAAGAAAACGTGATGGCCTTCTTGAACGCTATGTGTGTAGGCATGCGATTTCTGTCCCCGTCCTTAATATTTAAAAGGAAAAATGCGGATAATTAAAAGCAAATAAGGCGATAAAGGTCAAGAAACTCGTACCCTGAAAGTATTTTCCACAAACTAGACACGCATAAACATTCAAGTTGGACAATGATACCGAACATAACTTTTCAAAATCAAAATCCAATACTGAGCGGTTTATAGTATCTAAATACGGGCAGGATCTACTTCTTTTGTCTTGCGGTTCGTCTGTAAAAGTATCATATTATAAAGTATACTATTCTATTTCAAATACGATTTAAAAGAACTAGTCAAAATTTAGCAAATATACGACTAACTGGCTAATTTAGCAAGAATTGCAATCTAAAACCCCTAAAAAAATATACTTAAAAGAAACTTTTATAAAAATCTGTGAAACCTGAATAAGATTTTTGTTCTATTTCCCTCTTTGGTACTTTTTTGGCCGGCGCATCCATAGCGTCGTTTAAAAAGTCAGTAGCGACGTCTGTTGTAGAAAAAAGTAGTTGGACAAATTGATAGCGATAGATGGAGTATTCAATAACTTGGTTTAATCTGGTGAAAAAAGATTAGTAATTATTAACTTAATGTTTATAGGACTTGGGAGAGCAATACATAGTCTAAATGCAATATTAGTATTTAAAGGGTCTGAAAAATTGATGAGCTTCATTAAAAGAAAAAGAAAAGCCCCCGCATCTTCCTCCCTTGTATTTCCTCCTTTTCAATCTTTATAAAGTTGAATTATATTAAATTTAAAGGTAAACCAACTTTTCTATATAGCGCTAATGTAACTTCTTTCGTAGTTATTGTTTAAATAATAACTACTTGAACGTAGATTCTATATTAATATATAGAAATAATAAGGATAGATAGATAGATATTTATGCCATAAATGGATAATTAATTATAAAACATTCATGTCTATTATGTGTTTATTCCTTCTGATAAATATATAGTCTGTTAGGCCTAAAACAAAAATCTTATTCCACTTAACCCTAGATACTTTTATACAAAAAATTAAAAAAAAAAGTTTACTTACCAACTGCAGTAAGTACTTTTATTTTGTTTTGTTCTTTTTTTTAGGGGAGGTGATTGGGGGAGTGGGAGTGGGAAGCAGAGGGAAGGTCCCGAGGAAGAGAGAGAGAGAGTGTGTGTGTGTGTGTGTGTGTGTGGGATAGGAGGGAAAAGCAAATTAACTAAGAATATTCTTTAAAAAGTCACATTTCTACTTTTTGTTACCTATTCTTTTCTTTCTTTTCTCTTTCCTTTTTTATCTTCCTTTGTTTTTTACTTGAAAACGTATTAGAATAACTAAAAACAAAAACAAAAAAAAAAAACAAAAGAAAACAGAGAATAGGAATTAGAATGAAAATAACATCAGTTTTTTATGTTTTCTAGTTAAAAATTTGATGTGTAGCGTCTAACAAACACATTCTTTTCATTTAAAACGACATTTTCAGGATTCTTTGTAATACGAGTCGTTGGAACGTTAATAATTAAGTAAAATTTTCTTTTTTTTTTTTTGTATTTTCTATAATAATTTCCCTCTAAAGGTATTTGTACTTGTAATAAATTGGATAACTTTACTAACGATGTCTATCGAGTTTAAGAATCCGAAATTGTTCTATTGATCTCCTAATGTAACATAGGCCGAAGCGAAATACGTAGGCTGAAATTCCAATATACACCATATATTAATATATTCCAGAGGCAAAGGATCTATATATAATGAAATATTAATAAATCTATATATAATATAAGCGTATTATTTCTCTAGAAAATTTTATTTTCGACGTTAACTGGGCTATAAAGGTGGCGATAGGAAGGAATGACCAGTTTAACAATATTATTCTGTTCATCTTAATGACTATATCGATATTATAGGCTTAATAAGACAATTCACGGGATAATGTTTAACCTCAAGAAAGCCATGTTTTTCTTTAATGAATGTCTCTAACGTCCCCAAACGATGCCACTGCTATTACGCAATAATTAAAGTATAGTCAATTAGATACTGTTTAGCGCCATCTGTAGAAATGATACAGGTGACTATCACGTCTTCGGTTAAAAAATAAAGGACACCTTTTTTTTATTAGTAATATTGTATTGAATCACGTCCGGGAAATCTAAAATTGATTGTTAACTGGAGAAAAAGTTTCTTTTTTGGTTAATTAAGTCGGAGTTTTCAAGATTAAAAAAATTCCCGAATAGCATCGACCCGCAAAAACCGCATCAATTTTGCAGACGACCGACACAATACAACGTTCTACGACGCGTTGGAACACGAATACGTCAGTCAATTTTCGATTCTTTCATTTTTCCTTCCAAAGTCACGTGACACTGTACACGCTCTTTTTACAGTTGGCCACTTAGTTGTTACTCAGTTATTGGAAAGTGAGCCCCTCTAAACTAACAGATGCGATAGTAAAGCGAAAAGAGAAGGATTTCTAAAAAGTTTAACTAATCTTGAGATATCATTGCTCGAGGAGGGCGGCGAACCGTGACGTTGCGCATGCGCATTGGGCTCGTTTCCTTTTGTACCATCGCGCATTTTCTTGTTGGCGCCGTTCAAGCATCATGACGCGACGAAAGCAAGCCAATCCCAAATTTAGAGGTATGTATACTGTTGTCATCAAACGTCTATATCAGTTTTGTGTCGAGATGTATTTTTGTACTACTAGAGAAATCTTTAATTTTATATTTGCCTGTTCAAGCTGTTTGAACGGCGAAGAGCGCGATGTAGACCATATGATTTGATACGGTCGAAACTTCTTAATTAATAATATTAAGTTACATAATATCGATTGTTTAGGCGATTTCAACGTTTAATTTGTTTGGCTACTTGCCAAATAACTACCTCATCATTAGGCCTACTTAGCGAGCAGTGTCTGGTGAAAAGATGCTTGAATAGTTTAGAAGTTGAAATTTTTAAGTATGAGTAAAAAAAAAAACTACATTTTTTTAACAAAACCTAAAATAAGAAAATAGAATAAGAAGAGACTATATAGATGTATTGAAGTTGCCAAGCAGCGAGGCGAGTTAGAACATGATGTGAAAGGGCTTATTCTGAATATAGCCATCGATCCGTTTGCGCATTGACATCGCCTGTGCCCGGGCACGTTTTTGCGTTAGGGGCGATTCGAATGCAGAGTGAAGATTATTTTCTTTTCTTTACTCTTTTTTTTCTTTTCTTTCTATCTCTCTATCTCTCTTTCATTCCTCCACTTAATATTGTATAGTTATATATATATATATATATATATATATTTGGTTTAGTCATTCCTATTAGATATATATGTATTAGTATATAGAGTTTTAAATCTTTTTTCTTCCTACATTCCTTAGTATCGTAATTTTTATTTTACGTTCCTGTCTGTACCTTGTTCCTATTTATCCTTTAGGTTTCTTTGACGTTTATACCTTTCTCTCTCAATCTTTTGTCTGGTTCGAACATTTTCGAGTAAAGGCAACAAAAAGCCGATAAATTTTACCAGAGCGCAGCATCAGGCGTAAAAAGAAGGTTTTCAAAAGGCCTTATTCATCAATCGCTTGAATAGAAAATGAAAAATAGAGAAGGTTTTTATGAAAGCATCTTTGACGTAGCCGAAGTCGTGTTCTCTCTTTTCTTACTATTTCTTACCCTTTTTCAATATGATGACGGATGCTGCGCGTTCCTTTGAATCGCCAAAATAGGCCTATAGTTTCATTCTATTTTTTTTTACAAGATGCTTTTTTGTGTATTAGCAAGTGGTACTGAGTAGAAACGAAAAATAAGTATGAAACAGTACGCGTGTTCACCTTGTTTGATACAGTATTTTCGTTTCATAAAAAATCGTTAAATTGTATTTACAACCAGAAGAAGGAAAGTCCTATATGTAGGGGGCTTATCTAATAATCAAGTAATGTGAGCTTTTTGTTGGGGATTTGTAAAGACGTATCATTAGCCTATGAGCTTAAATCTTTGACACTAAAAAAAATACCCGTTAAAGGAATGATGAGAATTTATTTTAATTCTCCCCGCTTTTGTATACATACCCTTCAAGAAGCCGCCATAAAATTTATGCGGATGAGATATGGGGTTTGATGTCAAATTTTTTCAAGTACGCCTATAAAAAGTCCCTTTTTAATACAAAGGCCTAAATTTTACAGTCATTTTGATACAGTTGGATACTTTTCTATCACTTTCTTTGCCACCCTTCTCGTCTTCTTCAATTTGGAAAAAAAAATTACAAGCAAAAATTATAATGCACTTGTCTTTTAAGCAATACTTGATTGTTTAATTATGACATTGTCTAATTACTTCGTACTTTTCTCTATAACGAGTTTGAACGTAGTTATTTAAATAAAAATTTACAATGACTTATAAAAATATCTTCTTACGTCATTTTTTCCTTCTCTGGTGATAGAAAAAGACAGATTTAACAATCGAAATTTGTCATTGTTGCTATTTTAATACAAAACTATAAAACCACCTTGGCCAATGTGTATTTGGGAGAAATGGATGGAAAGAGTAAATTCTACTTTCTTTCGTTAAAAATTTTTGTCTAGTTATTATTCATAACTTTCATAAGATGGACACTCGAAACTTTATATACGAAAATAAAGAAACTAGAAAAAGAAGAATTCTATTGTTGATAGAGAAAAAGTAATTCTTGAATAGTCCTTACTAAATATATTGTAATGATTGCGTTATATATCTTCTCAATATTTCTATCCTTTCCTCTTGCTTTTTGCCCTATTTCTTTTTTTTTTATTGTTCTTTCGCAAAAATCAATTGATTCTTCAATGAAAAATAATGATAAAAAATTTTCTACGCCTCCGCTTGAATATATCCATCAAAAATCTATTTTTAGTATATATCCTCTGTATTTCACGATTTAATAATAGGCTTGTAACACATTTGATTCACGACTTGGTTTCATCGGTTGAACTGTAGCACCCCTTTTCACTTCTCTTTTCTTAAGAAATTGGTAATCGGCACATGTTGACTATGATTAAAGGTCAATTTTTAAAACTATAAGAAGAGGAAAGAGCGGAGGTAGCTTTCTAACAGAATAGGGTTGAAAATAAATTATTCTCTAAGAAAAATAGGAGACGTAAAAAGATATAAAAGAGAGAGAGAGAGAAAGAGAGAGAAAGAGACCTATCGATTATAATTTGGGCTTTCTTTCGCTTGTTAGATGGAAGCGGCTCGGCCGCGCCCGTAGTTAGGAATTCACTTTATGAAGTTGTGCGATTTCTATGGGCCTATTCATATAGAAGGAGAAGGGTGCGATAGGAAAGCAAACATGTTTGAACAGGATGAAGAAGTCGGGAGATTCTTGATAGCTTTATATAGCAATTCAATGTTGTATTCAAGTCTGACTTTTTTGATAAGCCTATTTATTAAACACTTGGAAGATTTACAGAAAGCTTATTGCAAATATAAGCCCTTTAAAAAAGAGATGCTGCCGCATTGCAGCCGAGAATGAAGAGCTCTAGGCCTAAATTCCCTTTGTTCGCATTAAAATATTGTCCAATAGAACAGCTACGGACAGAGCGTTCAAAATTAATAGGCTGAATAATATAGCCTATTTAAGAGACTTGAGAGTTTTGATTTCTTAAAATTGAACTTTGATATCTTGAACTAGAACAAAAATTAATCAGGATGAGATAGCACATACGGTAACAACACAAAGTCAGCAATTCCCAAGATGCTGCCCGCCGTTCAAGCGTTTGAAACTTGTTCATACGCGTCGCGGCCGCCGTCTAATTATTGATAAGCGGAGAACAAACGAGTCTATTGACGAGCGGGACTAGGGAAAAGAGCATCCCTATACGGCTGAACAATACAACTCAAATTGACGCATTGTCGGAACGCATCCGCCCTTTGTTTCGTTCAATACAAACGACGAAACATTGAACGACGCCTGTCCATACTCGTCTCATTCCACAGCGTCTAATAGTAGACGCTACCCCGCGGGAAAAATTGGATGCTGTCGTCATGGAGTTGAATCGATCCGCTTCGGTGGCGTTTAGCATCTCTAGTTATCCCTGATTTCGCCTACTTGTTTATGCAAACAGGTTGATTTGAATTTTATGGAGGTCGAATAGGATTAGGTCGGGATTGTTATAGGCTTGGCGGGAAAGTACTGAATAAATCTGATGCAAAGCTGTTACCCTACACTGTTCAACAAAGCCTTAAGTGTTCAAACACAACATCCTGTTGAATATAAAATTCGACCGCGCTTATTATTCATCGTATACGTGTGACGAGAATTGGCTTTTTGAACAGCACAAGTGATGCTGTATCGATTTCTTATCGTAGTTTATTTTTATACTATTTGTTGTCCGATAAGGGAACCCTATTACACCGAATATGTTTCTCAATTTTCAGAGGAAACACGTGAGACCACGTGATCGTTTGTTACTCTTTGATCAGTATCTTTAACCTAAAATGACATCCTTCGAATATGGCATGTTCGTGGTAAAAAGTGTTTTATTGGATTGTCATATTTTGATGGCACTTGTTGCCACAAAGAATTTTTACCCTTGTAGTTTTTATGGCGTTAATCGGTGTCAAGATTCATTCCCTTTAATTATGCATTATATCGCCGATCCTTATAACGGGAAATCGTGAAATGATTGAGGCTTTTTCTTTCCCATTTCTTTAAGCAACGCTTTTGAACGGAGTTAACTGTACTTTACTTTTGCTGCTAACCGGATGAACCTTTCTTTTCATTTTCAAATCTTTGAATATGACCTACTGCTTTAACAAAAAAAAGTCTAATCTGGTTCCCCGATGCTATTCAGTTGCCCAGGAAACAAAGTATGACGTGTGACTCTTTTAGGTATTGAATAACGAAGAAAAGGGCGGCTTGAATAAGACGGTAGGAGTTACGTGAGAAAAATGTAAAAAATTTCAATATAATATTGAACAACTTCCAAAGTCTCTTAAAGAGCTTTCGAGGGATGGGTATTGGTTTTCAAAATGGCGATTTAAGCGGGGGGCGGCGATCACAATGATGAAAAAAGTATCAGGCCTAATGAGTCACGTGACGTCTTGGAACACCTGAGTATATAAATATTCGACTTTCGTGCATTCATCGATGGATGCTTCTATACTGCCTTAGCGTTCTCTGAATTGATTTCGAATTTCCTGCTTCATTGTCTTGAGCGCTTTTATCGACGGTTTGTGTCACGTGACTATTCGGCTGATAAACCGTATCGCTAGACACTTTCGGACGCGATGGCGATAACGGTAGACCGCAGCGCAACAGGTGTGGGGACCTGCTTTTTTTTTGTTCATTGTTTATTTATCATTTTGGTAATCGATTAAAAAAACCTTGTTTGTCAACAGATTTAAGGCGCGAACAAGCTGAACAGACATACGACGATGAACAGGTAAATAATTTATTGTTTATAACAACGATGTAGCTATAGCATCTCGCGATCCGAAACAGTAGACAGCTGCAACAAAAAACTATATATATATTGCACACACATACATACATTTACCACACACAATGATAATTACGTGAACAGTGTGGAACTTGCGAGAATAAAATTGAAAGGAAAAAGAGCGCACTTTTGCGACGTCATCGATTTTCGAACGCTTCGGGAAAGAAACGTCGTGTCCTTGACCTCTTCGGCCGGCAGTTTCTTTTTCACGCTATCGATTTCGAATAGTTTCGAGATGTAATATACCAATCGAAATCGACCTTGACCTTTTCTTTTTCGAACCGGGATGCTTTATTGAACCGACTTTTTTTTTCTTTTTTTTTTTTACTATACATATTGAAAGCTATAGTAGTCACACAAGCATATGTATAAATTAGAGTTTATATATAGTCAAGAACAAGTGGATCGTACGGATGGTGGTAGATTGTTTATTGCGTTTCGTGTAATAGATTTGTGTTAGTAATATGATAAGGTTTACGTACATTCTACCGTATCAATTTTAGGAGATACAAAATAGGAGATGGCCGCTATATTTCTTTTTTATCCTTATCCTTTATGTTAAGAATAAAGCGTCTTATGAATTATTCCTTCCTCTCCTAGTTGCATTGGATGGCAACAACAAAAAAAAAGAGTCCATAAATATTTTCTTAGCTCCGGATCGAGCGGGGAGTGGTGACTAGAGGGGCAGGTTAAACAGGACCTTTAAAAACTTGTCATATTTAGTTGGAGGAGAGGCGGAAAATCGGGTCAAATAGGGTCAAGTTGCTCGTTATTATCTCTTTAGAAAAAATCAAGTAACAGACGAAATTCTACAAAGGTTATATAAACAGACAAGCAAAAACATGTGTCAATTTCTTGTCTACTTCTTTGTAGTCTCATAGCTGTTCATTCTATAATTTATACACGTTATTTCCACCTCATTAGACGGCCTAGTAAGAGTGGCCACCTTTACCAGTTCTTTTTTTATTCTATCTAGTACACAAAATAAAGAATAACTCATCAACAGTTATATCTCATCTATTAGCTTACTATCTGTCCTAGAATATTCAAAATAATAATTTGAAAAGAAATAGGTCACTTTGACATCGGTCTCGGACTTTTAGACTTTTATAGCTGACCATCCCAAAAAAAAGTGAAGTACTCTAAATTTATAATTTTTATTTGCTCTCTATCGTCACATCTTTCGTTTCTTTTCTATTTATTTATTTGAATATTTTGGAGTAATAAATTATAAAACAAAAAAGGAAGAGAAAATGTCTATCCGTTTTGAAGATTACTCTATTTTTACGTTTATCATTTTATTCTTCTAAATATTTAGAAATTTGTCGAATATAAGTAAGGTTAACCAATAAGATGAACAACAATAATTAGTATATTGAATATATAAGGAAAGCAATATCAAAAAGAATTTAGGGAAATTGTAAAAGAAAAAAACAAAAAGTTGAAGAATTCTATTCTTTGGACGAATATACTTCATGTTTATAGATATCAATTAAATCTTTAACGCAATTATGATAATCGGAAATGAAATAAAATGAAAAAAAGAAGATTTTTCACATTTAATATTGAATATGAAGATGAATCATTAAAATATGAATAAAGTTAAAGAAAATAAATTATAGAGAGACGAATATAATGATTAGATAGATAATAGAATTTGTTTTTTGTTTCCTTTTCATAGATTATTAATCAAACTAAGTTTTTTCAATTTAATTGTTTTTGAACTTGAACTTTTTCCATAAAGCTTAAAATAATGATGTAAGGACAGATTATGACGTGCAAAATGTTGATATTTATATATTGACACTTTGGACTTTAGTAGTGCGATAGTATAGTTCCTCTAAAATTGATAAGGAGGAGACAAAATAGTATGTGCAATTGAATGTCAATTCGTTAGAGGGCGTCGTCAGCTCTATAAAAAAGAAATAGTTAAGATTGAACATCTAGGTTTAGCGAAGAAGTCTGAATGCATTGTTTCAACTTCTTAAAAGAACAAAAGTCGTCAAAAGGATTACAGAACTTTGAACTTAGCCCAGATGTCATAATTGTTGCTACACGTGCCGTTCAGATAAATGAAAAGAGGGTATGTTAATATTCCATCTATTGTTTAATACATCTGGATAGCATAGGATTTAATGCATAAATAATGGCCATCAACATAATAGAAACAAATTAGGACTAGCGTAAATTAATAGTACTTCAGAAGTAGTTTTAACTGCCATTAGTTTTTATTTTTATGGTAAAAAAAGAGCCACCTAAACGGAGCATCATTTGATGAATAACTTAAATATTACCAAGAAGAAACAAACAGATCCCAATTTACGAGCTTATTGTTTAAGTACAGTAGTGATACAATCAAAGAATAATGTCTATACAGTTTGTTTATTTATTGTATTTGTTGCGTATGTAAAATGTTTTGGATAGTCGTTTCTTAAGTTAGCTTTCTTTAACATTGAATTTGAAAACTTTCCCTATTCGATTCTTTTTCTCTCTGTTTTTTTTCTTTTTGTTATAACAATCTAAATGGGCCATAAAGCCCTGTACCAGCTGGAAAAAAAAAGAATTTCTTTACATAACGTTATGCAACTTTGACAATATGTCTTAAGGATTAGATTTTTTTTTCCACTTGAAGAATTCCTTTAAGTTTAGGGGTGTTACAGAAGAGGGCTAGAAACGCTTTTGAACAATTCCGATACTGAAAAATTTCTAGTTTTAATAACTCTGAGGGGCGTTTCCGAGTAACATTCTTCTCGTTTCCTGCTCAGTTGATTATTTCAACAGAGCTAATTGATTGCCTATTTTTTCGCCGAAAAACTATTTTTAAGCCATCAGAATATCCTTTAAATGATCATAAAACTTATAGAAAATAGTCTTCATATGTTTATTCAAAATATAATAATCAAAATAAAACATTTGCTTAAATTAATCATGTTGAAAATAGCTATAGAATAGTGGTGGATGTAAGCTTTTCTCACGGTTGTAGTCCTACAGTATGCGGCATGTTAGACGCGTAGCTAAGTGTCCACTGTTACAAAGCAATATGTAAAGATTTTAAGCCTTTTTAATGTAATTCCTTTTGTCATCTTTTTTACTATTGAAGCTACCTCAGTAATAAGTTAAAATTATCGTAAAATATGTAGGAGTTATACAGATCTTGTGTAGTGTTGGATTATTAATCAGTTAAAGATCCGATTTATTCTCGTTCAGTTTTTGATTCTATACGGTCTTTACTTATAATGCGACGAATAATACTTATTCTCTTTCTCTCTCTCCCCAACACCCCCCACCTTTTTTGCCCGCTTCTCTCTTCTTTCACTACACCCACCTTCGCCTTATTCTATATTTTAATTCCGTCTTTTCTCTAGTCGCCCTGTGTAATAAAGAATACTAATAATAATAACAAATAAAAATAATAAAAAAAAAAGAAATGTACCTTGTTCCAACTTGTACCTACGTGTTAATTTCGGCTTATAGCATATAAAATTGAATGAGATAGAGAGAGGGAAAAAAGGAGTAAGACATTTCAAGCAGGGAGTTTAAGTTTTATAGCGAGGACAATTATTGTTATTATTCTCCATATTACAGAACAAAGTTATATAAGATATCTTAATTTACCCAATTAGCTTGCTAGAACAGATATTGACAAGATGATGTACTGCCGTCTTCCCTATTAGTTAATAGTTTTCCCGATAGATGGCGTTCGAAATGTATCTAAAAATAAAAAAAAAAGGGGGGGAAAAATGTTCCAATTGTCTTAAAGAATTTTTTGCATTACGAAACATTCTCTAATAGTTTAATAAACATATTTTAAACGTTTTTCTTATTATTGATTAAACCCAACAATGTATGTAAATATTAGCTGATGCTTTTCTATCTATGTAGAGAGAATGAAGCATAACAGTAGCTTCTAAACATTTTAATGTGGACAACAAAGGTTTAGATGACGTCATGTACCGGTTTATTTTTTTTTGAATGCAAGTGCACGAGGACTAATTAGGACTTACTAATAGAAGTTTCTTTTGTACTTGATTATAGATTTAGTAAAGCAGAAATCAGTATTAGATGCATGATAATTTCGGAAATGTAAAGAGCGTTTTTTAACTTTAGAGAAGGATACATTATAAGGGAAAAAAATAAAATAATCATTCATTAATAAATTGTTTCATTTCTGCTAGATGGAGGATTACAAAGGGGCCGATGATGACCTTGAGGACGACGATGACGAATTGGCTCCCTTAGTTATAGAAACTCCCAGCACAAACTCACCGCAACCATCTGAGGGTCCAGCATTTCCGGTTCCAATGGAAATTGGGGGTGATATTGATGACGATGAAGATACTTCTGCTACAGAGACGACAACTACTCCTAAACCAATGGTGAAACCGATTCGTCAACCATCGCCGAACAAATCGAGAAAAAAAGGCGACAAGATTCAACCAGTTGGAATAGCTCCCGACGGTTCCGTGCATTTCAAGTGTCCGGTATGCAGTATGGTTCTTCAATCGCAACACGATTTAACCAAGCATATCAGAACGCACAATACTATTGCGGCATCACCTGGATCAAGCAACACCTGTACAATCTGTGGCAAAGTTCTCAGTAGTCAGAGTTCTCTCGATAGACATATGCTCGTTCACTCGGGAGAAAGACCATTTCAGTGCAAGTACTGCTCCATGGCTTTTACAACCAATGGTAATATGCATCGCCATATGCGAATTCATGCTAAGGAGGGAACCGCTACAACCTCCGCCGTTAAGAAGGCCAAACGTAAATCCGAACCACAAGAATTATCTGCTGTTACTGTTAAGAAGCAGCCGAAAGTTAATCAAACTCTACCTCCCTCCCAGGAAAAACCTATTCCGTCCAAGATGACGCCAAATGTGGCGAATGAATGCCCTGTCCAAGAATGCGGAAGAAAGGCCTTTCTAACTGCCTACGGATTAGACGCTCATATGAAGACGTGCCATTCAAATTTGATTCTTCAGTGCCCCGTTTGCTTCGTTCCATGTTCGTCGAGGCGTGTTCTTTTTCAGCATGTCTCTACTACCCACGGCACTCTCCCCAAGAAGAAGATAGAACAGGATGGAACCCGTGAAGAGGTATTGTCATTCCACGAACTATCCTTCTTCGATTTCACTCATTCGAAATTTCCTCTAATCGCTAAGGTATGGTGTGATAAGAACAAGCTCGTCGAGAAGGATGATTCAGAAAAGCGTTTCGAGTGCTCAGTGTGCGATAGCCAATTCCCGAGCGAAGACACGTTGAGGATCCACAAAAATTGGCATGCTCTTGAAGGTCAGATGGCGTCCAGATGCGTCGAGTGCGATGTAGACTTCGAAGAAGCTTCAGAGTTGGACGAGCACGAGATTCGACACGTTAAGGATGCCGTATTGAAAAGAGCGGAAGTCAAGCACGATATACGCGAAGATGTCTCCCGTGAAGAGTTTCTCGCCGCTTTTGATTTGAAAGTGAACAAAGAAAATCAGAACGAGAAACAACTACAGCAAGCATCCTATATTAACAGGCTACAAAAACTGTTTGAAAGTCCGACCCAGCCCGTCAAGTCGGAGCTACATCCCGCCTTTGGTTCGCCACCTTTTCCTGCCGTCAGCCTTCTATCAGATGTTGCCAAAAAGTTCGAGTATCCGTTTCCCCAAGGAAGCCCTTCACCCGTTAAAGATGAAACTCCCCGTCCATACGTATGCCGATTATGCAGGATTAATTTTTCTTCTAAAAGTAATGTTGAAAAACATCTTCAGACTAAACACGGAGTTCTGGTGAAGGACGAAATCGAGACGGCCATCTCCTGCTTCTCCCCGACGCATCTTACCCATCCCAATTCCGCCAACACTCTTCCCCAGATAACAACCCCTAATTCGAAATCATCCGTTCGCTTCGAGTGCCGTCTTTGCAACGCTTATTACGATAGAAGAGCCGATTGTGTCCGACACGTAACTCAACAACATTCTAACGTGCCTTGTGAAATTATTGATACTCAAATTGCTCAAGTTCCAGTCACCCAACAGGAGACGCCAATTGATTTAAGCGTAAGACGAAATCGTAAGAATTCCTCGCCCGTTAGAAGTGGAACAAACTTGACACATTTCTGCGAAATATGTCGAGCAGGTTTTACAGATGTTGAAGATCTTCAGCGTCATGTTCAGGCTAAGCATGAGGATAAGGAGATCCTAATGAGCGCTTTCGTTAAAGAAAAACTTCGCGAGAGGTTGGAAGTTAACAACAACACTGAGTTTTTTATGAGAACGAAAAAGAACTCATATTCAGATTCTCCACATAAACATGTATGCCCACATTGCTTCAGGGCATTCCCTTGGGAATCATCATTAAAGCGCCATGTGCTTACTCACACCGGCCAAAAGCCGTTCAAGTGCCCATGTTGTAGCGTGTACTTTTCAACAAAATCGAATAGAGAACGTCACGTAGCAAGAAAGCACGGTTTAGACGTTCAAGATAGGGTTACGAAAATGCTGATGGAATTAGCCCATGCATGCTCATATTGTACACGCTCACCACAGCGTTTCGCAACAAGCGAACAGCTAATCGCTCATCATACACTTTACCATGCGGATAAACCTCTTCCAGAGGAAGCTCAAGCTAGATCTTATCAAGATGAAGACGATGATGCCGATGTTAGCTCCAGAAGTACGTCGCCTGAGGCTGCTTCAACTTCTGCCGAATGCGGAAAATGCGGGGTTGTTTTGCCCTCAAGGAATCTATTGACAAGACACAATAGAGAAGAGCACCGGTCAGAAGTAGCTTTTAGATGCCACCTTTGCGACGCCAGTTTTCAAGTATGTTCAATAGTTTTACATTTGTAGCGAATAACTGAATAAATCTATTGTTAATGATTTTATAGGATAGGAGAGCGTGCGCTGAACACGTTGTAGCTAAACATCCAGAAGTTTGGAATGCTGTCTCGGAAAAAAATGGATATGACGATGTTCAAGCTCTTTGCGATTCGGTTGACGCAACCAGTGGCAACCATCGTGACGATTACGACGAAAAAAGAATTCAAGCGGCTAAAGTCGCATGTTTCGCTTGTCGAAAGAGATTTGGTAGTTTGCAAGATTTACGACGTCACATGGCAACACACACTGGAGAGAGAGCTTTTGTTTGCCCACTATGTGCCAAACGATTTTCATTTAAGCAC
Organism: Dimorphilus gyrociliatus; assembly: GCA_904063045.1. NCBI lineage: Eukaryota > Metazoa > Annelida > Polychaeta > Dinophilidae > Dimorphilus > Dimorphilus gyrociliatus. Next base: position 4,402,958 of record CAJFCJ010000007.1, read on the forward strand.
AGTCTGAGGCGTCACATGAGGCGGCACGAAATAAACGAGGCATCTGGTAGGTCTATTAACTTTGAATTATTATGTAATTAATTGACAAATAATTATTTATGTTGTCACATTTAGATTCGAACCCTGCGAGTCCTGCACCGGAAATGGCTAAGGCGTGACAGAAATTTGTTAAATTTCCAAGCGTTTGTTTTCTCCCTTCATAATTTGTAAATCATATATTTGAAAGTTTGAGTTTGCGGTGAATGTTTTCAACAAAATTGTTGTTGTTTTTTTTTTCTGGCGCATTCCGTCCTAAATCGCTCCACTGTGATACACTTTTTTCCTTCGGATAGAGAATGTGGTCTATTTTTTACTGCTGGTCTTACTATAATATCTATGCATTTTTTTTTGAAGAGTTGGTTTGAATATAATTAACCGAGGTTGTGTTTGCTCATCTTGCAATCCTATACGCTATACAAGAAGCAAAATTGTGCGATAAAAGACGCTTGAATATTTGAAAATTTTAATTAGACAAATTATTATAATAATAATTAAGGAATCATAAAAAAATGTGTAGAAAATCCCTACATTATCTTTATTATTATTGATAATATTCTTTTACGTTTTCACATCTACCTATGTTTATTATTTATGTTCTAGTTTTAAAAATATTACATCATAATTTTATTTTTTGCTCTCTCTCTCTCTCTCTCTCTGTCTCTTACTTTTTCTTTATTTCTGTTATATTGATTTTTCTCAATCATATATTAGCAATAATAATTCAATTCAAGAATTTAAAAAAAAAGAAATTGACGAGAAAATCTTCCAAAGTGGAATTGAAAACATTTTTTTCTAATAGTAAAAAATATTTTTTTTTTTAAAAAAAAAAAGAGAAAAAAATTTTATAGTAATTTTCGAGATAGTTGAAGAGAAAAAGAAATATATGTGTGTCGTATGTAAATAAATGTAGATTGTTTTTCTTTTTTTTGAATTCTTCTAAAGGTATATTATATATATTTTATATATATAATATATCTTTTCAATCCAAAATTTTTTGATCGTTTTTCAATGTCATTCATCCTTTTTTTTAAGTTGTTTAAATAAAAAAAGTTAAAGAGATTCATGTATATTTGATTCATTTTTATAAAATTCAATTTTTTTATCTCTTGAGCCTTTTTCCTTCCTTGTTTTATATCTCTTACACTAGTATACCTTGTCGTTCCGCCCCTTCCGCTCCCCCCCCCCCCACACCACTACCGCTCTGTCGCTCTCTCTCTCTTCTCTTTCAATCTTTTTCATTCTTTTTAATTTATATGGAAAATATACTATTTTTTCCATGTGATTGTTAATTATTTATAGAATCGTTCTTTGACACCGGAACGTTAAGAAAAGATCAATTCGGATAATGAACAATAGTTTATTGTTTCATTATATTCATTTCCTTTTCTAGAGCCATCTGCTGGTTTATTGATCTATGTCCTAATTTGTTAACGTTTTCTCTAATTTATATTTTTCTTTCATGAAAAGGTAACTAACCTATCTGAATAATAGGAAAGTTATTCTGAACACACAACACAAGTATATGAGAATATACTGTATTAGGCCTAAATTTAGAAAAAAAACAAGATTTTTTCCCACTTCTCAGATTGGATTGTTATGTTATCTCATTAAAAAAAGTATTCCGTACGATTTATAAAAAAGGGTATAAAAGAAAATATAATAATTGTTGTAGAAATGTTTAAATAGCCTAAGGACCGTTTTATATCGGTTTAAATTAACAATAGAAAACTAAGAATGGGTCCAGGTAAAGATTTATAATTGCCAGTAAAAGGTTAGAAAGGAAAAGGATAACGAGAATGAGAAGCAAAAAGAAAAAAGTATATAAATTAGGTTACTATTGCCGTGTCTTTTATTTATTGGATGATAAAAATATTGTTATTAGCTTAGTTATGTCGTCGACGTTGAATTAACATATTAATTAGTATTGTCATCGATCCAATCCAAATATTCAGAAACTCTTACGTAACCGGATGGTCTATCGATTCTACAACCAACTATAACGAATGAGGTTACACCAGCAATTTGGTGGGCACCTGCAGGACCAACTGGACAGTTCAATGGGCCACCGGAATCACCCTGGATGAGAAAATTGATTTTTACGGTAATTTAATATTAATTATTATTAATTAAGCTTACATTGCAGGCTCCGTTAACATCATTGTCATCGCTAATACAGATGTGATATTCGTATCTAGCCATAGAAATACCTCTAAGAATACATTCGTCATTGGAAAGAACTCTAGTCTCAGCTTGTTGGAGAGTGTTTGGCAATGGACCGCCACCGAAAAGTCTGCCCCATCCGGTGATTGTACAAGCTTGACCAGCTAAACTACCAACTCCTCTGCTTACGAGGGTAGCTGGTGAAACCCATGGTGAAGAGAAATCGAGAGCTTCTTCAAATCTGACAACACCGATATCATTAGGGAAACCCAGGGATCCATCATTAATCCAGTTCTCATGACGAGTAACTCTGCTTGCAGTTCTAACTTGACCGCCAGTTTCATCGTCTCTGTTCAAAATACCAAATACAAGTCTGTAAGATGAAGCAGCACCAGTGATACAATGAGCAGCAGTCAAAACCCAGTTGCCATTTAGGACAGTTCCACCACAACTGAAGATGAAATTAATTAATAACGACTTTCAATTGGTGTAATAATTAAATAAGCATACTTATGGGAACAAGAGATTGAGCAGCGTTGAATGGACACCTGCCATGGCCAATCTCCTCTATTAGCATCCTCACCACCAACAATAAAGCCAGTATCCGTAGTTAGTTGAACAGCGGAGTGACGGGGTGCAGCATAAACGGCTGAAAGAGCTAGAGCAAGAACAACAAAGATTTTCATCTTGTCCGAACTTCGAATGTATATTAGTAAAACATTCTATTTTCCCCTTAAATAGTATTTTTCAATGAAAATTTCATAGAGTCACAGATGTTTATCTATTAAAATACAATTTGACAATAATACAATCTTATTTTTCATACATTTCGCATGTCATTTCACATGTTATTTATAATTCAATTTTGATATCTCATTCACAAATATTACAAGTACTTATATCATAGAGTCTCACTCTTTAATTACGCTTTTTATAGTATGAATAGTTTATAATGATTTCTACAAAAAACTAAAAGACAATTTACAATTTATCTCTTTTACTAGAATTGTATAACATTTCAATATAATGCCTTTTTATTAGTTGTCTTCTAGGACGATTTGGAATATTATCTGAGTTATCAGAACGTATGGCCATATTACTCTTCCTTGAAAAGGCACCTCTGAAAGCTCCAAACATTTCACTCGCTTTCGAAGCTATTGATATTACACTTTTTTTAGCCGTGGCTAAACCATTACCAATCTCTTGTTGAATATTTTGTGCTTGACTAGGTTGTTGGATTTGTTGTGGCTTTTGTCCCATTTGTTGATTAGGATATTGTTGTTTTTGCATTTGTAACTGTTTTTGCTGTTGCAGTTGTTGAGGGTTAAATTGCTGCGGTCTCTGTTGTTGTTGTTGTTGTTTTTGTGGATTTTGAATTTGCTGTTGATTTTGCTGCTGGTTTTGAACTTGTTGTTGTTGTTGTACAGTTGGTTGTTGGCTTTTCTGCGGCATTCTAGTTTGCTGTTGAGGTTGTTGATTCGTTTGTTGTTGTTGTTGGTTAAATTGGGAATTTTGCAATTGTTGCTGCTGTATTTGTTGATGACTTTGTTGAGATTTTTGCATTTGCTGCTGGCCCTGCTGTGGGTATTGTTGTTGCTGTTGAATTTGTTGAGAATTCTGGGATTGATGAAGTGGTTTTTGACTATTCGATTGTAAATTACTTTCTTTAACATGAACGTGATTTTGCGGTAAAATTTGTTGAGATAATTGTTTTTCTTTATCTAATTGTAAACTTTTATCTGCTAATTGTTTAATGTCATTTTCTTGAGTTGGTTTCTGTGATATATCTTCTAATACACTTTGATTTAAATTATTGTGTTTCGTGTCGAATTGCTGCTGTTGCTGTTTTCCAGATAAATCTTCATCTTTTTGGTCATTTTTGTTGGGTAAATTATCTTGTTGCTTAGGAATATTGGAAGGAGTTAGTTTTACTTCTTGATTAGATTTTGGCAGTTGATTTAATGTATGTGTTTGATCGTTTTGAGGAAAAGCCATATCTGTAAGGTTTTGATCATTCGTCGTTATGTTAAGAACTGGTGGAGTTTTTCGTTGATCAACGTTTGTCGAACTATTCAATTGTCTTTTGTCAAATTCAGCGTTATTTGCAGTTGGTAATACATGACCGGAAGGCTTATAAGGTCTGTTAGCTGTGTACAAAGAACATAAAGAATTATTCCCTTCATCAGATATAATGATTACTTTATTGACAAGTTCAAGTTCAAACAAACAGACAAAAGAGAATACGTCAAAGATCTCCCCTCCCTCCCTCCCTACCTTTTCCAACTACTGTACTTACGATCTGAGACGTTCTTACGCCAACGTCCCTTTTCATTTTCATCGTTTGTTACATAATGTTCAAAAGTTGGTAAAGCTCCAGGTAAATATTCAATATCTCCTTCTCTTAAATTACTATCAATCTTCAAACCCATTTTAGATTTTTGATCTCTCGATAAAAATGGATCATCATAGGTATATAAATCGACATTAGAATTTTGACCTTCAATTCTTAATCTTTCGGGTGGGAGAATGGAAAGTACACTCCTCCTTTTTGTTATACAACCGAAAAGAACGAAAATCTTTTCGTAGCAAGTAGTCATTAATATTAATAAGACAAAAGCAAATGTTGTTAATATTAAGATTAGTAGTAAAATGGCTAAATGTTGTTTCTCTACGTTGTTTACTGCATCTGCTCTCCTGATGATTGGAAGATAATTTTGACTGTTATTAATCACTGTAATTTCATTCATTTAGTAATACATATATATATATATATATATATATACTGTATAAAGCTCTTCTAAAAGAACATTTAAGTTATATTTTCCTCTTTTTTTCCTTAATTAATTAAAAAAAAGTTAAGTTAATTAATTATTTTTTAAATTTAAAAAATATTTAATTATATTCAAACTCTAAACAGTGATATTAATGTCATATTTTCTTAACCAATCAATCAGCTAATTATAGATGAATCTAAGAAAAATAAAGTATTACAGTTTTGTTTAAGGCCTATTCTACTGAATGTTTTAAACAAGTAAAAATATTATGGATATAATAGAATGATAGAGAGATAGTTGAAGAGAATATATGTATATGCATGTGTATGTACTAAGGTTAAATGAATAATAATTCATATTTAGAATAGATCAAAGTTCGGTCAAAGGTTTCTTTTTTGATTTTCAATATAGACGTTCCAAAGTCAATTATTATGTTTAAAGATAGAAAGTCAAGAGATCACGTGATTAAAACGAAAGGAGAGACAGAAAATTAATACCATCATTATCTCTTTATTAAATAGTTCAAAGTTAATTTTATAAAATTAGTAAAAGTTATATATGGTTTATTTCAATGACTTTGAGTTTGATCAAACTCGAATAAACGATTAATTTTCTTTTGATTTAAATAGATTTATATGTTAGTCGTGTTACCCAGCCACATCATCGCTAGTTCTTATTATTGACGAATATAATTCTAATAGTTGAATATAGTATCGATTATAGTTTACTATATATTAATATCTTGTATTAAACTTTCCAATTCTGCAGTGTCAATAAAGTACTGCAACATATTAACACTAACTAAAAACCAAGTTCAACTTATTTCTTTTTTAACAAAAAAGAGAAAAAAACAACGTTCGAATTGTTAAAAATTGCAGGATACCTAGCATTCTCTTAAATTATCAGATTGAAAGGAGCATTTTCAAAACTGAAAGAGAGTAGAAAAGAATATGGCAATATGAGAAAGAAGTAGAGAGAGAAAGAGAGAGAAGGGAAGAGAAAAGGAAATAAACAAAAATATTAATTAGCTTTTTCTACTTTTCTAGCAATTCAAGGAATAACGAAAAATAAAAAAATAATAAAAAATATTGCACAAAGAATAAATTTGTCAGTTTTTGTTTGAGTTATTTGTATCTAACAAAACAATGTACAATTAGATCAATTAATTACAATAAAATAAATAAATAATTTTATTATAAATAGCCTTTTTTCATATCTTCCCTTCAATAATATATATATTTATATATTTTCATCCATTAATAACTTTCTTTCTTCCTATTTATCATCCTCTTATTCTTCTATATTCTCATTTGATGGGAGTTGTTAATAAATATGCTAAGTTTTTGTGTTATTTTTAGTAGAATATTAGAGAACACATATAAGAAGTTTTTTTTAAGGTTAAAACTCTATAACCCTTTTACAATGGCGAATCAAAGTACATTTGAAGTTATATTATAGTTGATAAATGGGGGAAAAAAAGGCTACAGTTCGAGAGATCAAACGTTTTTTCAGCAGTGTTTTTAATCAGTTTTTAACCGCCTACTGAAATCTTCTTGCTGTTTCTGCATCATTTGTGGTTTTGGTTTCGCTCTTTTTAATCCTCCATCCCTAAAAAAACAAAATTCAAGCAATTTGATTTATGAAAATTCCTTTAAATACCCACCAATTGAGATCAACTAGACCCCCTCTTTCAGCTATATACGATTTAACTCTATTAGCAAATTGAACTGATGATTCACCTTCCTATTTATAGAGAAGAAATAATAATAAATTATATTGACAAATGAGAATAATAATATGTAATATTTATCTATATAATATTTATACAAACCCTTTGAGTTTGAGGAGGAAGGTACCAAACATCAACAACTATAGCCCAGCTTGATAAAATATTGATAAGATGCTTAGCAAAATTTTCTTGACTGCTGTTCCAAAATGGATCCGCAAATCTTGAATCATACTACATAAAAAAATCACGTTATTAATATAGTTCCAATATAGCTTTACAAGAAACTGTACTTTAATTGCTACAGGATATATAGTACTGCCAACTTCGAAACTTCCTTTCTTAAACATCATAATAGATGTATTGTTAATGCAGGTCCCTAAGGATAGGATAATTATTATTTAGAAACATGATGAGCAAACAGTTAATTAATAACTAATTACCCTCTGGAAAGATTAATATCGGTAATTTATTAATATCCGATACGTGCTCCTTTAATCTTCTTGCAACAGCTTCTCGATCTTTAACTTCAGATCTTTGGAACCAAATATGCGATTCAGCTCTTGAAAATCCTTTTTGTATAGCACCAAATAGACCACCTTGTTGTTGTCCAACCTAAAGTATTATTGATAAAAAGATAATCATTAAAAAAATAAAGATATTTTGCAACATAAGTGCTACAGAATGGATGCGATTTCAAAATATTTGTTGTTGTTTTTCTAGGCCTAACATACTTATTAAAATAAAAATACGAATATAATTTTTGTTTGTAAATCATGTTGAAATCAAAGGAACTACTTGTGTTTTTTTGTTATATATATAATAGGTCTAATAACTAGGCTAATTAACCATTAAAATCTAAGTACAAGTACAATAAATATTGATTTGTTTAGTCCATATTTCTAAGAATAAATAATTTAAAAATAGAATAAAACATACTATATTTATATAAAATTTATATGAAGATATATAAATATATATATATATATATGTATATTAGTATATATTAAATATAAAATGATGTGCATACCATTGCGTACATATTATCACAGCCCAAGATAATAATATCAATTGGTGAGGTGTGATTAGCAACGCATATTCCGCCGCCTTTAGCTTTATTCTCTCTATTATATAACATAAAAGATGTTAAATATGTGAATAAGTATAAAATAATTATTTAATAAATAAAATAAGGTCAGTAGAAGAGAAAAGGTTTTAAGTAAATAACTTATAAATGAGCAATAAATAATCAACTAACTTGTCATGGAAACGAATAACAGCTGAAAAAGCCCGGCTTCCCAATCGCATACAGGTAACATGTAATCTGTAAGTCAGCCATCTCTTAACAACACCTGAAATAATAACATTTAGTGATTTACAGTATATGAATTGAAACTGAATGGTTTGAATAATAGAACTAAACAACTAGAATACATAATAAATATTATCTTTCAAGAAATATTAATATATTCATACTATATACATATAAATGTATATAAATATATATATATATATATATATATATATATATATATGTATACAGTATATAAAGCATAATAATTACTCATTTAATAATAGATATCTTTTTTATCACAGTTGATCAGTCTTAGCATTTAAACTAAGTTCTAATTTCTAGTACTAATTTCAACACACAAAATGCATATATAAGCAAATACTATAAAAATCTATATACAGTACATAAATTAATAATTATGTATCAATACATCATTAAACCGCAAGATGGATTGTTTAATAACCATAAGTATATGATAATTAAGTTACAACTAATTAGAATATTTAAATTATCTTCACAAACCTGCTTTTAAATATCCAAGAATAGTATTCCCAGTGATTAATGATATTATAGCAAAAGCTATTAAAATTAATCGAAAAGGAAATAGAATAAAATATCTTAAAAAGAAGCCAATAAACCAAAGTGTTGTCAGCCTATAACTGTATTAAAATGTAAGAGATTATTAAATATGGACACGTATTTCTTTTTTTATATTAAAATATAAAAATATTGATTAAATTATGTGATATAATACCTTATAAATTGGTGATAAGTATTGGTTCTTGTCAGTAAATTCCAGGAGGCAAGTTCAGCAGCAGAAAAACGTTGAGTGACTTCATCTTCAATAATTGACTATTCAAAATATAATGGAATGTATAAAAAATTGATTAAAAAGAGAAGAACAAAAGAAAAGAAAAAGATTCTACCTCAATGCCACATTTAAAAAAATCCAACGCATCGTGTAATTGAAATTCACTAGTTTGGGTTATTGACTCCAAACGTTCCAACTTTTTCCTAACTATTGTTCCTTTTGAATTCAACTCGATTTCTCTTTCGATTACGTGAACTGTTAAATTTATTTGTTAGTTCTTTATATTCAAATACAACTTAAAAACTGAATGCAGTAATGTTATCATTAGCTTAAGTCTTACCTCCATTAGCCACAGGTTCTGGTTCAACTTCATTGGATTCTCTTCTCTCCTCTTTTTCCCTAATCTTCTCCCTTCCCCACTAATAAAATAGAAGGAAACATTCAATAAAATCATTTGCTAAATTTTGTTATCATTTTACACAAATACCTAAAGATATTGGTAATCAACATAAGACATAATTTAATTTGTCATGTTCACGTGGCTGTCACGTGATATCACTTAACTATTTAATTATGGACTAAGTTAATTTATCAAGAAACTTTAACGAAAAACAAGAAAATACTCAAAAAATAAGTGTTTAATTGAGCCTTTCTTGATTTTTTTGCTGTAATGTCCATTAAGTAATTTTATAAGTATTTCTGAAAGAGAATTATCTGGTAAGAAACTAGTATATCGAGATAAAAGTCAAATGACTGGTATTTTTTACTATACCACTACTATAAATACATCTATATATCTCCATATTAGATTATATTTATATGTATATCTGGCTGTGTGTCTCCTTATATTTACAATGAATATATACATATATATATAATTACTTAAAAAATTAATTTCAACAGAAACGATTGTTGATATATTAAAAAATTTTATAATAGTTGAAGGCTAGTCCTAGATATAGGTCAGACACGTGTGAACCACCAATTTGTTAATATAATAGCTTTAAAAGAAAACTTACTTCGAAGACTATTAAAAGGACTTTAACATAAAGTTGGCGAATACCGACTGAGCAACCACATCCAGCCAAAATTATTACAACGGATAGTAAAATTAGTAGTGGATAAAAAGCGAATTCCAAAATTGACCATATCGCTTCGGCTGTCATCTCGAGAAAGATATCCATTAATCTAGCCATTTCAAAGGTCGATTTTTGGCCTTATCAAATAGGTAAAAGTTCGAAGAAATATTTGGAATTACAGTTATAACAAAATATATTTATCACAGCTAATCAAGATAGAGATAAGTCGATTTTTAACCTTCATAGCAGATCCACACAAATAATGGTTGATAGTATTTCGCGATGTTATGATGAAAATTTGCTATTATTACGTAACACTTGCGTAAAATATATATTTCTTATAAAATTATTAATAGAGAATTAAAATTACAATTTAGCGAATATCAAAAATTTTATACGAAAATAACGGCAGTATTGTCGAATCGCGCCAAAATACCAATATTCTAAGTTGATAGGCCTATACAGTACTGTACTGTTATAGTAATTAGAATTACTTAGAAGGCCACATATATTTTATTATTTAAATTAGTAGAAAATAGATTTAAAATTTTTACGTTTTAATAATTTATTAATAATAAAATATGAAACATTTTAAACAAGTTATTTTATAACTTATATCTTCTTGTATATGAAGATTCAACAAAAGAAATTGAAATTAATTAGTTTTTTTTTGGCTTTCAGAAAAATGGAAAAATACTACGAAAATATTTATGAAGAACACGAATTCGAATCATCGCTAAACCTAGACTTCTTAGTACAATGTTCTTCAGCAATTTCTTCTCCAAAGTCCCTTTTTCGTCTTTCTCTAATTATTTCCGCCATTCTCATTGTATTACTATTTCTACTTCTATGATTAGCGAACCATTTTTTAACTTGTTCTTCGGTACAACTAGCTAATTTTGCTAATTCTTGAACGGTTTCTCGGTTTGGATAAGGAAAATCTGAATGGGAATCGTACCAACTTTTAAATATTGCAGACCTCCTCCTTTGTGCTGTATTTTCTTGGAACTTTCTATAGCCGTCTAAACTTTGAGCGGTTACTGGATTAGGATGTTCAACAGTTGTGGTTGGAGTAGATAATTTTGTTTCACCAGTAAAACATAAAGTTTTCGTTAAGCTATCGAACGATATTTGAGGTAGAATTATTTTTCCAGAATTTTCTCTCAAATGAACAAGAACAGGTAGTAATTTATCAACTAATTGTCTCTTTTGAACGTTAAAGAAACTATCTATAGATTCAAGCATCCAAGTATCATTTACACCTAAATTCCTTTTAGTTCGACGTCGTTGATCCTCCAAAAGATTAAGACGATAAAGAATAGCGTCACGAAGCGGAAGTACTGTCGATTCCGGATAAATTTTAAGTAAATTCGATATTTCATCCAAAAGAGGTCGATCCATTTGATCGTTATGAGCCATATTTGCCGAAACGCTGGAGGCATTGTTTTGAATAAAAATTGGCGTGTTGAAATATGGGAAAAAGTTCGGTTGCATATAAGAATAGTTAGGCAAGTGCGAGATATTTTCTTCCTGAAGTAAAAAAAACCAATAATATAATTAATAAAACGAACAGTAATGAGATTTAAATCATAGAGATATCAATACTCACCGTCATTATTCTTGATAAATTTCGACTCTGTATATATATACAGTATATATATATATATATATATATATTTAAATCAATGCGGAAGAGTTAGAGGTTGAGTTGAGAAAAAGAGAGAGGAGTATAATATATAGTATATATTCTCCTTTAATTAATCAAGCAAATTAATCAAGTTGCAACACACAGAGAAAAAGACTTGAAGAGACTTGCGAGAAATAGAGTAGTAGTGAGAAAATTAGAACAAAAGTTGAAGTTATTCTTCCGTTATAATCAAAGTATTTATTTCTTTCTTAAACCTTTCTGTACCGTTAAACGAATCGAACTGGTGATTTTTAAGCGGAAATCTCGCTATAAAAACGCTCAGTGTCACCTATTGACTCTGTTTCAGCGCTGGAGTTGTCAAACGTACTTTCTAATTTAATGTTTGCGGTGAATTCTACCTTTTGAAATCTACCGACCGAACACTATTTTACCTACTAAATAGGCCTAAAAGTCGCTTTAACGTCGTACTCATTATAAAAGAGTAAGAAAACAAAAGAAAAAAATGTGTAACGTACATTTCTCTTTTGTTCTCTCTTTCTAGAAAAGAGTGATGTTTTCTTTTATAATAGAAACAATAGAAAGAGGTTTAGAAGGAGAGATAGAGAGAGAAATAAAGGAAAAATAAATGAAAAATATGACACATTAATTGGTTAGGATTATATTTTCTTATTCAGTATATGCATTTAATGATTAATTATATAATAGTATTAAGATATTCAACGCAACCCGCAGCAATCCTATCCTAACCGTCCAACAAGTCAAGGCAACATGTAGAACTCACTATATTTTCACTTACCGTTAATCGAAAGATTCTTGACATATTTTACAGTCCTAAACAACCGAAAGAAGATATATAATGTTTTGGAAAAGCGACCTTCTTAAAGCCCTTGTGTAAATAAAATACAGTTATTTGTACTATATATAAATATGTTTTATATATTTATATATTCAAATGGAAAAGGTTCTTTAAAAAAGTATAAAGAGAAAAGTCGACATGTTAAAAGGTGTTATATTAATTATTCTGTGAATTAATTTTTTATATTTACTACTCAACTTATTAAGGAAACCTTGTTAAATCACATCATCAACTTGTAATCAGTTTGTCAAGGTTGAAATGAAGCCATTTGATTTTGATTTAGTCGTAATAAAGTACAAACTTTGCCTCTCTCTCTCTCTCTCTCTCTCTTTTTTGCCCTTTTGTTTTAATTCGTTTACATTTATTTACTTATTTACCAATCCCTTCTTGTTTCTTTTATAGATTTGTTCCTTTGTACAATTAGGCTTAAATTTTTTCGCACATTATGGAATATATCTGTATATAATTATTTATTTAAGCAAATCCGGCTTTGTTCTTCAACGGAAAAAACATTCTCTTTGTCAATTAATTCATAACCACAAATAGAACAAAACAAAATCTCAATTAAGTATTTGGCACATCAATTTTCATGGACGGCTTTAATCTTTTCAAGATATAAATATATATACAGTATAGACTGCATAAATTTATGGATATGTATCAATGTATATATTGAAAATGGACGTCATAGGCAGGAAGTAAAATTATATAGAGGTGATTTGCGATTGCTACATATATAGTTGGATTACTGAAAATACAGTGTTCTTTTTTTTCGAACGAAACAGAATACTTTAATACAAAAAACAAAAAAAATATAATTTAAAATCAATCGTCTAGTTGAGTGAGGAGAGCTACTCCTCTCAATATCCAGTGTTGTTCCTCCTTTTTCGACGGAAGATTTATGCTCATTACAAAGTTTGTTGAGTGCCCCGTAGACGAGAGAGCACCAGCTCTTGCCGACGTCCTATAAAGTGGACAATCATACAGATGCTCTACACTTGGTACTGATTTTCTTTTAGCACTTGCTAGTCTTTTTGGTGGTATTTTTTCAGTTGAATTTTCAATTTTTTGATGATTTAATTGCTATATGAAAACAGAGTATTAATGACATTAATTAAATAAACCACTAAGTAATGTTTTTAATTTACTTGGGCTGAAACTGGTTTAAAGTGGATCTCAGGTAGCCTGGATATTCTTTGGCCTACTACAACCTCGTCTAGACAGTGGTTGTCCAAGTTCCACCTTGCACCGTCTATAAATAAACCAAAGACGACAACTCCATCTTCTGGTGGTGCTAAACCTTCAAAAGCATCTTTTATGATATCTGCTTTATGGGTTGAATTCAGTTCATCTTCGTCTAGAATATTTCTCGAAACTTCAAATTGGAAAGTTAAAGAATCGACTGATTGACCTATTTTTCTGGCTTGATTCTGGAGGACTGCAGTTAAGAATCCTTGGGGAAAAAAGAATGCTGATAGCCAAAATGATCTCGGTTGGGTATCGAAAACATTCAATTTCTTTAGTTCTACAGGTTCTTGTAATTTACCACCTTTACTGTGTAGTGATGGAACTTTAAGAACCTTTTCCACTTCGTTAACAACGGTTTCGACCCATTTCTGTATAAAATTTACCCTTTCGCGCAAATCGATGACCCACGAAGATAATTTCTTACATGACTCGTAAGATATTTGACGCCATTTCGTAGGTACATTTTGATTAAGTAACGCCGAATAGGCGTCCTCAAGAACCTCACTCATTACAACTTCTCCTTTTACGGCTTTTTTAAGGGATTTAAGAGATTTATGAATGATTGATAAAAGACGATTAAATCTTTCCATTTCTTGTCGGAGAACAGTGAAAAGGGCAGAATTTGTTAGCTTTGAAATTTGAGCTATTTGTTGAGGGTACATAGTTTCCAGTGTCGCTATATCTGTAATAAATTAACACTTTCAGCCAGGTTACATACTTAAATTCTTATTGTAAATAGACATTTCTACGATCAAATCTAAGAATTATTCATATTTTTTTAGTAATTCTAAGAAAAAAATAGACAAGAAATAAATAAAAAAAAATAGCTAGGGATCTTTTCTTTCAATAATCAATAAATCAATAATCATCTTTGAACGACAAACCTTCAAAAGTCAAAGCAGCCGGGTCAAAAGCCCGCCTTATCTTATCTATAATAATAAACAAAACCAAACAAATTCCACACGAATCGTCTAATTTTTGTACCTATAGTTTGATATAGATTGTACGATTGTTTCCTATGTATTTTAAAGTACAACTTTAAAAGTCGACTTCTGTAGTCTGTGTACTCTATTATAAAATAATTGATGGGTAGATTATAAGGGAAATAGGGAAGAAGGTAATTTTATAAGAAGTATGACTAATGACCATTAAAAAAATAGGGTAAAAAATAGGAGGTTACAAAAATACCTTTTTTAAATTTACATACCTTTGTCCCGTTTAGTTTGAACTTCTTTCTTACTTCGGCCTGTTAAGTAGGTTCCATTCGCAATCTATTGTAAATTAGATTAATACTCTATTTGTCTTCTGGAAAAACAGTATAAACTAACTTGTAAGATTTCTGATAGGGTAAGTAATTTATTGTCGCCGCCGCCTTTTTCGTCAACTTTCGGTGGAAGTTTCTTTAATATATCATCCGACATTGCTAAAATGAACTCATCTCCACTAGAGCTTTTTGCAAAACCTCCAACACCTTGTTTAGGTTGCATTAATACTATTGTTTCTAATATATTTTTTGTTTGAGTTTCCAAATAAGCTACTTGGGCTTCTGTATGCATTCCAACTAAATCGGGACTATCTGAAGCTGGAAGATTCTCTACATAGGCTTTAACATCTGCAAATGTAAAATCAGCTGGAGGTGGACGATAAATTCCATCCGATGAAAGTGTATGTCCAGGTTCAAGTACGTTTTCGCTATAAAATTTATCAACGAGATGGGATAAACACCTACGATCCCAGTCGTCTGTTACCTAAAAAATAAACAAATATTTATAGTTACTCTGTAAATATTGAACAATATTGAAAAGAATATATTAAAAAGAATAATTACCCTTCCACCAAAAGTTACTTGACCTGTTAAAAAGCGTAAAGCTTTCCATGGAATTTCATTAATACTGTCAATCAATAACTGATGAAGTTGTAATACAGACACTTCTAAATCTGAATCGTTAAATTCATATGGAATATTCCACCCTAGTGTACCGTATTTTCGACGTTCGTGTAAAGCGGCGTTAAATAAACATAGCGAGAATAGAAGAGTTCTCCAAGATTTTCCATTATCGTCACCTAAAGCCTCTTCGTATTGTTTTTCACTAATTGTTCCCCCTCCAAGTACTCTTTGAATATGTGCTCTAACTCCAACAGCAGCTTCAACCGTAATCTATATTGGTTATTTATAAAAATATATGCCTTATCAAAATATAAAGAAGCATAAAGGATATGCTACAAAAAGAAATGGGATATTTTACTATATACTGTATAGATATATACTGTATATACAAGAAACTTAACTATCCATTTATATTGAAAACCAGAGGTCATGTATTATAAGACTATAAAATACGAATAAAACAAGTTGCTCTTAAAGTCTGCGGTAGGTCTAAAATAATTTTTAAACTTTTAAAGGAGGACTATTTTTTGCTCTATATTTTCGAGCACCGGAAGTCATTCTTGTAATATATATATTGATAAAAAAAACATAAAATTTGGAAGAAGTAAGCCTTCTATTCGATTTTGGCATATGTCCGTTTTTTTTTGTTTAAAATAATCCGTATAAAAATATATAAAGTAGAAATTGATAGTTTTGACAATATATATATAACTATTCTTTCCTTCTCTTTCTTTCTCTCTCTCTCTGTCTTCTTTTTATTCTTTGCTATTTCAACTTTTTTCTTCTTCACTTGCTTCATTAACACAAAATGGACACGGAGTTATACCCTTACTTATATGCATGGGACTTCTTAGTACCAAGTCTTGAGCACATTCATTACAGATATAGTGTTTAAGGCATTTGACAACGCGTTCTTTTAAGCTTTGCATTGTTTCTCCACAAATAGAGCATTCGTTCTCACTGATATTATCCATATTTTGTTACTTTTTGCTTCTTTCGATGATACAAAGAAGAAGAGGGGATAAAGTTTGTTTTTATTTTTTAAGACGATTGATGATAGTGATGATGGTGATGATGACGGTAGAGACGGTTATTTCAATAAAAAATTCTTAAAAGATAATTGTCAGCCTTCAGATAGAAGAATATAGTAGTCAAATTATTGTCGAATGATATTAGAGATCACACTCTCGGGGAATGGGGCGTCCCTAATCCGATTGAAATCAGCGCGGGGAAAACAAGTAAGCAACTAAAGCTCAAGCAATTACAAGCTACGAACTAATCGATAAACTCCTAATCGCCTATTGATTCATTATCGATCCCACAGTTACTTTTTTTTCTAGTATAACAATAAAAAACTAATACGTTATCGTCTCTATCAACCGCTGTGATATCGTTGCGTTAGTCAAGAGCGATAAAGCTGATAAACTTAAATAGAGTAATTGAAAAGACTTCCTTACTTTTAAACCAGTCTGAAGAATTGATATCGGGAAGCTTGGGTCTGGCTTACTACTCAACCACAGTCTAAAATTAGGATCCATTTCCGCTCCAGATCTATTGAATCTGTAAAAAGATAAATGAAAATAGATATGAATAGTAGTATTCTCTTTTTTTTCATTAATAGAGAGCTAATCCTTTCTGAAGTTATACTGAATATATATTAGATTATATAATCCCATTAATCCCTTAGATATTGATAAAAAGAGGTCGAAAAGATTCTATGAGTACAATTAAATTGCTGATCCCTTATCTAAACTAAAGAGAGATATAAACGTTCACCAAAATTCTTTTTATCCACAATGTAACAAAATTGTTATTGCTATGAAATTACTAACCCGTCAACTATAGTTTGTAATTTAGGCATCCAACTTGCGGCTAAATGGCAATTTTGTAAGAATACCCAACGTCCTTTCAGTATTTGAGCTTTATGCATTAACTCTTCAGCTTTTGGACCCTGTCCTCGACCCAATGATATCATGTCTACGTGTAATGTGGAACCTCTTGTTTCTTTAGCGAATCTTAAAAGTTGGGTGGCCGGATCAGATCCAGGAGATAGTATAAATATTAAGGGAGTTTTAGCGTCACTTTCCCGGAACATACTATTTAGATCGACAGCTCCAGTGGCTAAGAATTTATTACCCATTTGTTGGGCCACAAACGTTCTCACTGAAAAGGTGAAGGCCGCTGGGCGTAAAATTCGAATGAGAATTAGTCTTTCAAAACGTGATAATTTTTCCCAATGAAATATAACGGTTGTATCGAGTTTCTCGACAGGTAATTTCCTGGTATCGAATGGTTGCGAAAGATATTCGTAGGGTTCGTCAGCTTGGAAGAAATCATCCCATTGTTCGTAACATGTTAAAAATGATCTTAGAAGGAAGGCGTAAGACTCCAGAGTAGCCTCCAAATACTGGCAGTCTAGCCATTTCTCCGAGCTAATACTGTGATGTCTGGCAGGCTGTTTACCAGTATTTGCTACTTCTAATCTTTGCATGGGAGTTAGGCCTACAAGGAGGATAGAAATAGGGCTTTAATAGGGCGAACAAGTTAATAAAATAATTTTTAATTTTTTCTTACCGTCGTGTGTTGCTTTCGTTTCTTCTGTCATTAATTTAGCCAAGATAGAAACTCTCATTAATATATTCCAATGTTCATCCGTGATACTTCCCATGTTTAATAATTTTGAATATTTTTGCCTCTCTTCTTTTTCCTCTTGTAATCTCTTTATAAATCGATCGTTCGATCTCATAATTGATGCGCAAAGGGTAAAACTAAATGTCAATTGATGCTGAGCGAATAAACCAACGCAAACGATTCTGTAAACATTCCATGTGAGCCTTTCGATCATAGAATTCATATGGTTTATTAAATTGACAGGTTGATCTTCCGTGCTCCTTGCTGATAGTGGTCGAACTCTACCAGGCTCTATTTGAGATCTTTTCTGCTTTGGATCGACGACAATGGGCTTCGTAGTAATAGAAGTTGAAAATATTCTCTGAAACCAATCTAGAGAAAATTGGTACATAATATCTACATTACTAAGGGAGGCTAGAACGAAATAGAGAACTGCTCCTCTGGTTGCAACCTGAAAGAAAAGAGTAAGAAATTTTCAATGCAACATAACTAATAGAGAAGAAAGAGGACATTTTATTGATTATAAAACTTAATTGGATGAATTTGCTTACTGGAAGATATTCGTGCCTAGCAATATTAAGATTCTTGGCCGTTTCTTCAGAACGAACAAGTCTTTCGCTTACTTCTTTCGACATGACTTTACTCTTTTGAAGTGTTTCAATCAGATCTTCATCGTCCAAAATATGTCCCTCTGATTTTTGCAATAAACTTAGGGTTTTATCTTCTAAATTACGTAACGTTTGTAAATCTGAAGCAATACTCTCAAGTAATTGTCTTCTTTCCATTTCTAAATTTGGTTTTTCCTGAAATTATATATGTATGTATTGTATATATTAATATATATATATATATATGAATAGTAATGTAGAAGACGCCGTCTGTCGGAAAGCAACCTCACCTGTTTGACAACGTTCGACAAAAGCTGCTCTTGCAAACCATCAAAAGTAACGGTAAAGTCGATTATCGTTACGTTATTACTAACTGCTGGTAAGAAGTGAGGATTTCCGAGAGAAGTAGTTAAATATAATCTATCAATATGTATAAAATGTAAAAATCCGTATTATCATTAATAATTATATTAATAAATTAATTAATATTTCTAAATTAATCATATAGTGTTTTTTACCTAAAATTATCGTTATACTCTATTTCAGTATCGCCAACTCTAATAACGGTATTTCCACCTCTCATGTAAGTGTTTCTTGATAAAATAGGTCCTAAAGACGGATCTAGGACTTCTCCTACTTCTTGTAAAAGAACCCATTCTCCAGTTCTCAGTGCTCTTTCAATAGTTCTCATGTAATTTGAATCGGCAGCCTGTAGAACTTTTAGTTCAGAGCCCTTTCTTCTACTAAGCCATCTAATTAACAAAAGGACAAGAACTTGTTAATAATAAAGCTGTAAATTAGTTAAATAATAAGGTTTAAAGAGATTTACTTGAAAGCTTGCCCTTGCGGATCAATTAACAGAGACCATTTTCTGCTATGTTGCATTATGATAGCGTTTTCAGTTGAATGACTATCTAATGGTACTCCTTCATTTTGCCATAATAATATCTGATTTTCAGTAACCATATTCTTAATCAAAGAATAATTCTTTGAAATAGGTATTTTAAATTGTCTACACAATTCCATCCAAGTTTCTATTAATTTCGCTCTAAACATTGTATCGAATGCTCCTAAATAGGCTATAGAACTTGCCGAAACTAACGTATCACCTACGAGACTCTCTAAACGTTTCTCTAAGCTTGCAACAGATTCTAACCATCTTTCTTTCTCATTTGAAAGTGCAGTTATTAGAACTGATGCTCTTTTTAAACGAAGACCAGTTAGAACCTTTCGTTGCTTTAATTCTTCCCTTTGATTAACCGAATCTTCGTACTTGAAAAATAAAAAAAGAAAATGTCAAATATACAATATAACTCTATGAAAGCAACAATGACAAAAAAGAAAACTCTTCTTTGTACTTCCGGTTAAGATAAAGAGAACATTTCTTAACAATTAATTTGCAAAAGCAATACAAAATTATCATTACTTGCTTGTTCAGCATTTGTAGATGTTGTGTAATCTTCGCTAAGCTAGCTTGTTTCTGGGCTAAGTTTTTTCTGGCTAATTCAAGAGCTTCTCGGGCTTCGTCGCATTTCTTTTGCTTCGGTTTCGCCATCTATCGTTGTTGAAGAGTAAATAAATTTATTTTCTCATTTTAATTAATTAATAGAATAGGAAGAAACCGTTTAGGTTCCAGATTAGAAAAAGGGATAAAGTATAGAGAGGAAGCATAGGTGAAAACTCACTTTATGAACTTCATAATATCTCTGTAAGGCTAGTACCCACATACATAGAGATTTACAAGCTTTCGACACTAATCCAACCTTTTCTGGTGTAAAATTGGGATGACCAGTGAACCTCTTTAATCTTTGGAAAATCTAATTGGAGTTAAAAAAAAAATTAAATATCGTAGAGTAACTCCATCTACCGGGTAGTATATGAAACATCCTATTAATTGATAATATTTTGTTCTATTGACTAATTGATAAATTATGATAATAAACTAATTATCAAGTTAAACGTTAGATTGAAACGCTCATTGCCTGCGGTAGGTTTGTGGTACATAAATTATATAAATAATATAAAGAGAATATCTTAAAACCGGCTTACAGATTCTCCAATTGAATCTCGATCGAAATTTAACAATCTATTTAGGAAATTCGATTCTCCAATTATCTTCTTTGAAGTTCCCCAATCAGTTTTCTCCCCTAACAGAACACCGACAGCCGACATAACGATCATAACCAATTCCGGAGGATTTGTATAAACTCTAAAAGAAAACAAGAGAAAAAAGACAGTTTTAATAAAGATATAATAATATCTCTAATTAGGTAATTAATTGTGCATTGTATATTTAAATATACTATATATAGAATTAAGATATATTGAAAAAAAACTCGTCTAGTAGTTTCTAAATTATTGATTTTCTAATTTATATAATTTCATACAAGTCTCTATAACTTAGTCCTATGTAAAGTTATAGATTGCGTAATAGATTTACTTTTTACGTCATATTAGCTTTGATGAATAACTATTAACTGAAGTTTAAAAGGGGCTAATAATTGATATTTGATTTAGCCTATAAGAACGTTTAAGAGAAAGATAGAGAGAGAGAGAAAGAGAAAGAGTTCGATAAAGTATGACTTCATTCTCTCTTTTATTATTGTATTATTGATTAACGATTACAGGAGGAAAATTTCTATTTTTACTTTACTCTTTAGATGAATGAATGTATGAAGTTGTGAATGAGGCCTATATCTAAATAAATCATGTCCTTAAACTTTAAATGCACAACAAAAGTTGCTATTATTATTAACAATCATTCATTATACACATGTATTACATATATACTGATTCGTATACATATATATATATATATATATATATATATATATATATATATATATATATATATGTATGTATACTACCTTAGATCATATTAACAATAGGTTATTTGTTCTAAAAAATTTAATAAAGGAATCGCAACGTTAGGTAAACATGGAGTATAAACAATCTATTTATATATTTATGTGGAATGTATACAACATATAAATTGACAGCTGCGGTAGTCTTTATATATATATATATATTTATCGGAACAATACTATAGAATATAAGAAAAAAATTGGCCAATAAGCATACAACATACACTCATTTTAGTGTCTTTCCCTGTGCGAGTGCGCACGCTTACTGCTTACGCAACTTATGACTAATCTTTGTAAAATTGATTAATATAGGGCAATAGAGAGTGTAAGAGAGAGAGATCGGAGAGAAGAGGAAGAGATAGGGAAACGGATAAAGTAGGAGGAAAAATATCTAGAACTTTAACTATAACATACTATTTACATGAGTATTTGTTTCTGATTCAGTTTTATGGCGGACTTAGAGATTGAACTAAGAGCTGTTGCTCGATCTTTAACACCTTTACAGGGATTCAAACTATGCTGTGATTTGGATGATAAAACTAATAAACTATTGGATATTGAAGTTGATGAAAAATTGAGAAAAGCTAAAACTCTCGTCGAAGCGTACAATAACATTCCATCAACGTCGAAAGCAGATAGAGGATATTATTTATTACTTAAAAAATGCCGTGTATATCTACACCTAAGTCGTCGACAACTTTTAGTGCCTGAAATTGCTCGTTATTTAACAATTGGACAATGTCTCTCGGTAGCCATTGATTTGGGAATGAATAGAGATAGAGTAGAGAAATTATTATTCGGATGGTCCTCATTAGCAACTCAAAAAACATTAAATAGATGGTGGACTGATAACGTTCATATATCCGAGGAGACTAGAAGATCGAGATTATACGCGGCAGTTATGAAAGTTTGCCTAAAGAAATAGCCATTTTTCATATATTATATTGAAAAGAGACAGAATGCAAGACAAATAAAAATTAGGTATTGTTTTCTTTTGCTGTGTAACAAATATATTTATATATATAAATCAAATTTTCATGATTTTTGTATATTTCTCCTTTGTCTAAGTATTAGATCAATTATTTATCTTGTTATGGTACTGTCCATATTTTTGTACCATACCGTCTAAAACCAAATATTAGCGCCTAGCTACTATATACACATATATTGATAAAAAACACCACTATACGTTTATACTGTATATAGTATATATATATATATATATATACTGTATATACATAATAATATATTGAAGTAAAGCATATGTAAGTGATACAATCGTATTTGAAAGATGATAAAGCTATATGTATTTTTCTATTGATATAAAGGACAAGGAGCGGCGTAAGGACTAGTGATGTTTATTAATAAGTGTGGTTATAATTTTATAATGTTATTTATATAAATTGAATAGTTTAACTGCCTTGTTATGTGTTTTTTTTATTGAATTTTTATTATTGATAGATAGAGAATTTTTAAAATATGAGATTATACTAATTCATACAACCGCTAAATACTGAGAATTAAACAATTATCTACTAACGCCATCTAGCATTATAGCACTTAATTTTTCACCTTATCCATATATTGATGGTTATATTTGTCATTGAAAAAAAAACTGGCTTAGTCTTCCTCTTATTAATACAGGATTACAGACAGTATAGTGATAGACTTGATCCAATGTTACATTTTTGATTGATTACAATTATTATAGTAATAAACAGATGATGTATAAAGTATTAACTATAAAACTTAATAGCTATTTGAAATATCTATATATCTATATATTCAGGATATAGTTTTTATTTATTTAACATTTATGGATGTAGGTTGCTAGTTAAACAAACTAAACTATACCAACTTAAATAAATACTACTTTTTAAATTAACTCTGTTATAATAACCTATATATTTTAAATAATATGATATTTACTTACCTAACTTCCGATATATCATTTTTATCCAAAGCGTTTAGAGCTTGTAAAGCAGATTCCAAAAGAGGAAGAACACTTGCCAGATCATTATGACATTCCTGTAAATTAGAGAGAATATAAGCTATAATGTTAATCTATTTTCACTAATCATGCTTACATCAGCGTATTGTTGAACAACATTTGTCTCTTTTTGCATTACAGCTTCCTCAGCTTCAACAATTTCTCTTACTTGATCAACGGCTAGTTGATCCTTTTGTAATTGTTCTAAAAGAATTTCTGTATCTTTCGCTTTCTGATCAATTTTTGGGCCTAGTAGTACTAATTCTTCTTGCATTGTTCCAACTAGTTCATTAGCCTCTGATAATTTACTTAAACCGTTTAACAATCTATCTCTGTCTCCACATAAACTTTTCTTCTGATCGTAAAGCATCTTTTCGTAAAGACGTATAAGTTCCATATAAGATGAAGGTGTTACATAAAGTTTCCTTCTTCTTTCTTCGAAGAAGTTAAATGTCTCGTGTTGAACTGATTTATGAATTTCCACGCAAACTTGACCAATAGCATATTTCAATTCCTAAATTAGACATTTTAACATTTATTATTATTATTATTATTATTTTATCAATTATCTCGCTCCTTACATTCTTATCTATTTCGGGATTGGCAATCAAATCAGCATTTTCAACATATGCATGCGCGACGTCTAACATTGCCGATGTATTCCACTCATCGAACCAGTCAATAGTGCAACAAGCTATTAATGATGGATTCATTCTTGTTCTTTGACGAAATTTTGATCCAGCTGGTGACATTGCCAATACAACGTGCATATTTCTTCTAAATCTCTATAAAAAGTTTATTTAAAAGATTTAATTCTGTTTGCTTTTAAAAAGAATAATAAGTTTATCACCTTGATAAAAAATGCTGATAAAGCAACTCTAGTGTCGGTAATATTTGCTTCTGAAGCTGGTGTTTTTAAATCCATAAGAATACCATCCATTTCTTCATTGTCGAATAGATCAGGTACTTCTCCACTATTTAATATACAATTTATATCTTCTAAGAATGATTCATGAACAATATCAGAGTCTGTTAATAGGAATACGGTATTTTCTCCGTGAACTCCTGCCAATTTATAAACTTTCTTTAAATCTTCTCTAAAATCAGATAACGCGTAATTTCTAGTTAAATTCAATGTAAATAATTCAGCGTTAGCTACGAATGATGCTAATTTAATTGTTGTAGATTTTCCAGTACCATCCAATCCAACTAGAAGCATATGACCACCCGGTGATCTAAAAACTCTAGCAGCTCTTAAAATATGTTCAGTAGCCTCTTTAAAGAAGACTATTTGCTGGGCATTAGTTGTTCCAATACTCTGCCTGATGTAAAGTTCCTCCAGAGTTAATCTTAATTTGCTTTTATCAACAACAGATTTATAACTTCTAACTGTTGTCGAATCTTTAACGGAATCGGCAAAATCAGTAAAAAGTATTGGGTCGTTCTGTAGTTTGACTGCTTCCCATTTTACTTTAAAGAAATCGTGTAAATTATCGGCCAACATTTTGAAGAATAAAGCTCTATCATCTAAATCAATAAGGCGATCGTGAAATACTCTCGTTGCTTCGTGAGCGAATAGAAGAGCGCATTGTTCAAGGTTCACAACTGATACTTGGTCGGCGTTCATCAGACCCTTTATTACAGATGCTAAATCTCTTATATTAAACGTATAATGACTTTTGCTCGGTGTTGGTCTCATACTAAAGCTGGTTCTATAATAAATTCCAATAGCTGCTGACACAAGCGGAAATAGGCATTCTTTCACTTCTGATAGGAAATCGTTCTCGTTAAAGAACTTCCCTAGTTGAACTTGAAAGATATGTTGTAATGACCTTGTAGATGGCGTTGGTAAGGCTAGTATTCTAAAAATAAAATACATATTTGGTACTTTTATTTCAGTGGTGTTTTTTTTAATTACAACTTACGAAAAATTCTTTAAAAGTCTATGAGATAGTGAATTTCTCCCTCCACCAGGTGGAGCGCACGCTGCGATAACTGTTACATCTGTTATATCTCTCCAAGATAATTTTTTTGTATCGTAGAAACCATTCAAGTCAATAAATTGTCTGAGAAGTTCTAAGGGAGGTTGTGAGCCATACTCTTCCATTGCAGGCATGTTTAGGTCGTCGATGAAAACTAGTACTTTACGACCTTTAGGAGCACCTAGCATATCTTTACCCTTTTTAATTAGTTTCTGAATAATAGCCTGTTGCGTTCTATCTGCTGTCGTTTGAGCACTTAGTTGAAGAAATGACGTTACTAATCCAGGAACATTTTGCGATTTTGGACGAGATCCCAGCATTACATCCAGAGCGCTATCATCTATGAAATGTAAATGTAATGAAAAAAATTTTAACAGTTATAAAGCTGTTAAATAACACAGCAAACCTTCGTCAGTCATTTTCGTTAGCAGGCTTATATTGTCTAGCAAAGCCTGATTCCTTTCGGTAAAGTTAAATACATTTCCAAGTAAAGATCCACTTCTAAAGGTTGTACCATTATCTTTAGAAAGTTGATTAAGAGCATAGTGGACTAAAGCCGTTTTTCCTACTCCTGAATCGCCAGTTATAAGAACAGGATTTTTTCCCAGGACTAATAAAGCCGATAGGAAAGAATATCTTACACTATCAACTGTAGGAACTATTTCTCCACCATCGTCAGAAAAGGATATCCCTCTCTCAATTAGCTGATTTGTTGCTGGAACTAGATTATCCCATGGTATAAAATTACCTGAATCCAAATCTATAAAAAAGCTATATATTGTCTTTACAGAAGCTGGAAGCCGAACACCCAAAGGAGGTTCTACTTCGAATAATTCTCTAACAAAAGTATCAAAGTCTGATGCAACGTCGACATCATCTTTTTCTCTGATTCTCATCCCTAAATCATCGTCCAAATCGTCTTGTCTTTTCAAATTTCCACCAAACGACCAAGTAAAAGCGAAAACAAACAGTTTTCCAAGAATAACTGTTAAATTTCCAGGATTTCGATTCAGATAAAATTCTTTTTGCCTTAAATTAAAAAGAAAATACATAAATGATCAATATAAATCATATTTAAAGCCAGATAGTTACTGTGCTTTATCAGCCTCCTCTTGACGTCTCAAATCCCTTTTTGATAGTGTTCTCCTAGGTTTTGGAGGTTCATATGATTTTATATCTGTACTTGTCGATTCATCATCATCTGCTGAACCGAAACCTCCGTGTGTTTTCATAAATTCAAAGAAGGAAGTCAGTATGTGGCAAAGACAACATACAGCCGACATGTCTGGAGCTGGAATACTTTGGAATTTTCTAAATTTTCTTAAAAAGTTCAATCCTTTCTCTATAGCATGATTGAAAAGAGCCAACAAATGTTTCTTTCCAGCTTCTGGTAATTCTTTGGGTAATTGTGATAACCATGTATTAACGTAAGGCTTCCAGCCAAGATCGACAGGGTCCTAAAGAAAACAAAGATTTTTTCGTTAAAAGTGGTTAAACGAGCTGTAAGGGTTGTTTACCATATAAACCATAGCACAACGACTTATTGTTGCAGGGCTAGCTTGGGATAGGTAATCCACTTCAAACATAATTCTCATTCCATTTGGTAGACCAATTCTTTCTCCATTAGCCAAACATAGAACTTTAGAGTCATCTAGAACTGTATTTAAATTCTCAACCCACATAGTGTCAACTGGTCCATCCAATATAATCCACTTCCAATCAGTTGGCATTGCATCGGGATTACCTTCGAGAAGGGCCATTTGATGGACAAGTGCTTGTCCAGCCGAAATACTTGTCATCTCACTGCCTCTCCGAGATACGCTTCCTCTGGCTCCCTGATTCATGATGGACGAGCGACGCCTTGTAGGATCGATAGGAGTATAATTATCTTCCAAATCGCCGAGCTGAAAAAATTAATTACTTCAGAGAAGACTATATAAAGTAAGAAGTAGACATATACATCGTCGGATTCAGTTTTTGTACTCTGAGCTTTCTGATCTTCCACATTTATTGAATCTCTAGCAAATTTTCGAGTTGCCGATGCAATAAGACCGTCTGTCCATTCAAAAGTATTCGGATCAGTTTCTCCATATAACTCTCCTAATTTGACGCATTTAGGATTAATTGTAAAAACTTCCACATGGCCTTTTTTCGCTCTATTATGCTGAAGGAGATCAAATAATTACTTGAATAAAAGAAACTTTATTCCTAAGATCTACATACAAAGAAAACGCTATGTCGTCTATTGCTAGAACCTGTACTGGCTATACTTTTAATATCTTCATCCTCATTTTCGGAAAGAGTTGGAAGCAGAACTAAGGCTCTTTGGAGTAACGATCTTACTGTTGTTTTACCTCCACCAGTTGGACCAACCAACATAATACCATGCCGAACCATAATTTGTGAATATAGTTGTTTAACTTTTTCTATTTGCGATGGCCACAGTTGTAAATTTTGTTCTCTAAC
Source organism: Dimorphilus gyrociliatus (assembly GCA_904063045.1). Classification (NCBI taxonomy): domain Eukaryota; kingdom Metazoa; phylum Annelida; class Polychaeta; family Dinophilidae; genus Dimorphilus; species Dimorphilus gyrociliatus. The sequence goes on from CAJFCJ010000007.1 coordinate 4,431,022, forward strand.
AGCCATTGATATAGCCTTTTCAATTGTTCCTAAATCTTGCGTAGGAACTGTAATACCTGGGAATAAATCAGCCATAATTGATTCAAATAAAGGTACGTCTTCAGCTAAGAATTTAGGCATATTTGCATCTCTTAACGAATGTATTAAAATATGAGCTTCTTCCTCTTCATTGAGAACTTTCTTCTTTCCCCTGAAAGTAGAGATAAGTATAGTAAAAGTGATTAATACATAGTTTAATGCTTATATAAAAAAAGAGATAAAAATCTAACTTAGATTGAGCCTGTCTTTTCTTAATACCAGCATAAACAAGAACAGATTTTATAGCTCTCATTCCAAAATCATAGTGATCTTGTTGGGAAAGTTGCTTAGAAGCTAATTGGTAAAGGTTAACGATTTTAGTAGAAAGACTCTTGGCTGCCGTAAATCCTTCGGAAAAGAGCATAATTTCGGCGATAAGAGCATAATCTGGTACCATCATGGCTACAGGTCTAAAAAGAGCTTTTAAATTATCTGGAAGTTCCACTCTTCCAGCGTATGTGGGATTCATAGTAATAAAAATACCACAAGTAGGATTTAATTTGATTTCCCTGCCCTCGAACATAAACCTTGGTGTTTGCATATCTTTTGCAACTTTTATTGTATGTATTTGTTGAGCAACGACCGATAAAACTTCAATATCAATTCTATTGAATTCATCAAAACAGCACCAACTCCCTGACTGTGACAGACCAGAAAAAAATTTTCCCAGCATCTTATAATCAAGACCTTCAGAACAATTAAAGACGACGCATTGTTTGCCCATAGATTTGGCTAAATCCTTAACTGTTTCAGTTTTACCAGTTCCTGCAGGCCCAGCAGGTGAACCTCCTAAATTAAGGGATAGAGCTCCAGTTAAAGTCAAATAGCATCTGTCAGTTAAAGGTGTGATGACCAAACGAGGCGAGCATCCCAAATATTCATAGCCATAGCTAAAAATAGCATTTGATTGTCTTACATTACAATTATTCTTTGTTTCATCCCATTCGTATCTTAATTGCCTAATGAAGTCAATGAAAAAATTAGAATTTTAATTAATGAATAGGTTTAGTATTACCTTGCCCATTCAAAATCTTCTCTTGAGCAAACGTTTAAAGCAATCAAATCGTTTATAATATCTCTATTGTGAACATCTAATGTTAATAAAGCGTTCACGGATAATCTCCTGAATACTATTAGATTTTGCGAAACCAAATTAGCCAAAATATTTAAATATTCCACCATCTTTTCTTTTAATTTAATTAGTTCACTCTTTGCATCGGCTGCTCCATTTAAACAATGTATAACATCTTTATTAAACATTATTTGAGCCTATTAAATAGAAACGAAAATTAAAGATGTAACGTATTGTATAGTTCATATATAGATATAGATATTTAAATTGTTGATGATTACGAACCACTGTCAACACAACTTGACCTGGATGCTTAAGAACCCATTCTTCGTGAGAAATACCAACCCAATCCTGTAGGCCAGCTTTTAAATGTCTTTTAACAGTATCAAACATTCCATTTTCAACACTTCCCAGCCATTGTTCAACAGGACCTCTTGCTCTTAGATTTCTAGGGGGAAATTTGTATATGAATTTTCAGAATTATGAATATTCATAGAATAAAATAAAATACTTGGGCATTTCGATAGTTTCTCCTTCTGCCGATGTCATTGTTTTTACAGTGGCAGGTTGCCTAGGTGCAGTTCTTATCTCTAATTCTTTTATATTACCGAAACATTTACCAAGATGAGGTTGAACTGCATCGGGATTCTTTGATTGGGCGAGAATATCGAGTAACTCGTCATTACTAAGAAAGTAGAATCTTGGAAAGACCAATCTCTTCGTTTCAAGATAGTCCTCCAAACACTTTTGAACTTTTTCCAAATTCGTATTGGCTGCTTGTAAAGCTTCAAGAACGCCGGGAGCAGTTGCTGATTTCAAAGCATTTGGTGAGTCTTCCGTCTTTCTCATAATATCTTTCCAACTCTTATCAACTTGTGCAAACAACTTGAATTCATTTGGTAATTGTCTTTGTATATCGGGTGTTGTGAAAATCTGTTCAAGATATAACCAATTTCTTTGACAAGTCATCCACTCGTCCAAAGTTCTTGCGAATAGATTTAGACGCCTCTCCCAATCTTCTACTTGATTTTTTATTGGTCCAACATATCTAGATCCTCGAATAGTTCCAATTGTTATCTATTTATTTAGTAGAGACAATAATTATATCTGTGAATTTGTTAATTTCCTATATTCTATTTTGATGATACCTGACTCTCTTCCAATTGAGCTTGAATATCCTCTGCTCCGGCAATAATAACAACGCTACCGCTGACGTGAGGAAGGAGACGGAACATAGTAGATTGCCAGAGATCAACAACTTTTTGGAGCATTCTTTCAAGAGTTGCTTCGTTACTAGCAGTAGTTGAAATATCTTGAATTTTTTCCTTAAATTTGGTGATTTTCATCTCAATAAGATGACCAAGAGTAAACTCCTTATCTTGCCAAATGTTTTTACCGATGAGTTGTTCAATTTGATTCCAATGCCGTTCTCTTAAGGATGGATTCCTTAAACTTACAATAATAGGCATTATTAATTTGAAGTTCATTACTTTCTTTTTCAATTTTGGTACTAAATCATTAGAAGGCAATCCTTTTTCAAGCATATAAACTGTTTGAGTGAATCTATTAACATTCTTTTGCAAATGTTCTACAACAAGTGTATCGAATGTTGAAACAGTCCACTCCGCTTCTAATTTATCCCACTCCCATAAAGATTCCCAGAGTAATTTCCTCAGCATTAGATCTCTTTCGATATCGGACAAATCCGTTTGTAGATCTTGAGTAGAACTTTCTTCTTTTTTTTCTATAAGAGCAAATTCATCTTTCTTAGAAGGTTGTAAAGAGCTTCCAAATCTATAAGAAAGATAGAAAAAATATAGGATATTTATAGATATACTTTGACAATTGATAGTTGTCATTTTACCTTTCTTGATAATTTGCATAATTTCTAGTCTTAACTTGTAAATTGGTGACTTCTTCACTCATTAATTTAATCTTTTCTAAGGCAACTTTTCCATGGGTATCCTCCGCTAATAAATAAGGATCTTGAACTCTTATCTTCATATCAATAATCTTATTTCTTATTCCAGATATTAAAGTGTCTAGTTCACTACTGAACTTTCTTATATTATCCTCTTTCTTTGCTTCGGCCCACAATAGAGTTGTTTTAAGATGTTGGAAAGATGGTCCTAATATTTGATAAAGAGCAAATTCCTCTGCATCTACTTCAACATCAAAATCTTTGGCAATAGCGTACAATTTGGTAACAATATGATATTCCCTCTCAAGATTATTCATTTCTGCACTCATCTTTGCAGTGAAAGAGAGATATTCAACAAATTCTTCCACATTCAACGGGGTTCTATCAAGAGTTTTCAAAGCCCTTTTAATAATTTTTAAAAGCTCTTCATTTCTCTTACAAGCTATGCCAGGTAATCGACAAATGACATCATGGATAACTGTTCTTGGAAAAGGAAGACAATTCTGGCAAAAGTTTTCACTTTCAACTTGAATAAAACCTATACGTCGTTCTCTTTCCATGGCAAGCATTTCTCTCTCTTGATCAGTATGTATCGACAGGACGTTATTAAAGTCATCTGTTGTCCATTCTCTTTTATCCATTGACTCTCCAACTTTAACGTGTCTTGCTTGTTCTACCATATCGGTGAATGTATCAAATTGTACAGAATAATCTATCACAGTATTCAAATTAGACTCAACACATTCAATTACACCAGTTATTGTAGCTTGAAAGTCTAGGTCAAGTCCAAAGACAAGATCTGTATTAGGCCAAGGAGGTTCAATCACTCCTTCTTCCTCTTCGCGCTTCTTTTCTTCTTCGTATTGGGAAGTTAAATCGTATTTCGGTGGCATGTAAAAAGCTTTCAGACGAGGATTTTTTAACAGAGAGACAACTTGGCCGACAGTATTTTCAAATCCAGCAAGGACATTAGAAATACCTTCTTTAATTTCATCTTCACTAGGTGAAAGTGTTACGTGAGCGATTTGCTCTGCATTTTCCGATTCTTCTTCAGTGCGGCTACTCTCAGGATAAGCATAATTTTCATTTCCAAAACCCTCATCTTCTTCATCTTCCTCATTCTCATATTTTTTCTCATCCTTCTCCGAATCGGATTCGTCGCTTACGGAATCAACAAATTTGACACTTTTCGCTTCAGTTTTGTTAGTTATTTTTGATACTTTTGATAATTTTCTCTTTTTAACTTCTACCGGAACTGTCAAGACTAACTGAACACTAATTATAGGTTTATTTTCCTCAACAACCCTCTTTTCATCATTAAGTTCCTTAATAACCTGAAATTAAATTAAGATAATAAAATATTGAATAAAAAACATGGAAATAAATAAATTAATAAATTAATAAAATAGTAAAATAATCTATTTCTTTACTTGGTCAATAAAATTCAAGCTTTCAACGTTTTCGCTACGTTCCGTTTCCGATCGAGGAGAAGGTAAAGGCGATATCGTATTTTGATAACGACTTAGACGGCTAGTCATTGATGGAAGAGGAGTTGCCGGTGTTGTTCTTTTAAGTGAAGGTGATCTAGTAGAAAGTTATTGAACAATGAAATAAAAAGAAATGACTGTGACAAAAAATTGTTCTTAAACGAAATTTAAGTGAATAAATTTGTTTTTTTAAAAAGAAAAAGAGCAATATCAAGTTGAATAACTTACTCTTGATCAGCAGCGGATAGGAAGGATCTAATTGTATCCCTTTCTTCTCTATCAGAGTATCCAGTGACATTTTGAATAGATATCTACAATTGATAAACGATATATTAGTATATTTAATATACAATTAAATATCTTTCGAGTATGCAAGCAAATAAATCTATATTTAATAATATAAAGAGGATAGATGAAAATATTGGAAAACTCTGATAATCTTGAAAACTTGACTCTAATAAATTTATATTTATGCTTGAGAGATTGCTTGTAATAGTTTTTGTGCTATTTATAATAAACAAAGAACTACGGCATTTATACTTTACTTTTGGTATTATGAAGTGAAGCTGAAAATATGTATTTATTAAGTTTTCATAATTAATTTCAATCATTAAACACTGCCATCTGGTTTGTACTTTTTCAAGTATTTTATTATTAATTCCAACTAATTAAATAATAAATATTGTACTGATAATACAGTAGACAGATGGCGCAACTTTAATTATTTAATTATTTCAAGAAGTTAGAATTTTAATACTTACTCCATCATTTTGCTCTTGTAGAGATTTTTCCGTTTGTTCATTTCCGGTTTTGAAGGATTCTAAGAAAAAGTCTGACATTTCAGCACCAGCTGTAACAACTAATCTCCTAAGTAATTCCAATACTTGATAGTCAATAGCACGGAGGAAGAATGATAATCTATGAAGTATTTTCCTCCACTCAACGATTAAAGCGTAAGGAGGTTTCTTCTTCTTTCTTTTTCCATTCGGTTTCTTTTTAGGTTTCTTATTAAAGCCATACTTTTTCTCTAGTTTAGCTTTATAGATATCTTTTTTCTTGTCCTCGTCATCATCGTCGATGTTGTCGTCGTCGTCATCGTTGTCTACGTCAGCTTCTTCTTCCGAGGAATTTTCATCACTTCGTATACCTTGCGTAATTCCTTCTTTTTCAGCCACGACCTATAAACATAAAAATATAGTTAGTTTACATAACATTTTAATTTAAAAAGAAAATATCTAACAGCGCAGGCTTCATAAACTAATTCGGCTACTGAATCTTCTATCTGCTTTAGTTGTTTTAAGGCGATTTCACCTTGAACTTTCTGATCTGATACAAAATCAGCAAGAGTTATGCACTCTTTCCGTCTTAAGTTTAAGAGTACAATTGCATTTTCACCAGACCCATATCCTGTCAGCGAACCTGAAGCTCTCTCGCATAAACTTCTCACGTGTAAAAGACAACCTTGAAGAACTTCATTTGCGCAGAATAGTATTTTGTGCAATACAAGTTTACTACTTCCATGAGTAGCCCTTTTAACGTTGCTCTTCCATACTTGAAAAGCTTTCCATTTCCTTTGTAATTAAATAACTTTATTAAACTTTTCGATTTGAGATAAAAATACTTTTACCTGAATTTTACAAAAACTTGAATATTATAGATAAAATGAAAAAGTCTTCTTTCCAATAGCCATAATAAGGCTGGAGTTCTTTCAGAATCGTTACCCGGTCTAACAAGAGTTATATTGGATGCTGAGCCCGTCCAATAATATTTTGAAGATCTATGTCAATATATGAATATTAAATTATTCCAGACTCTCTCTATATATAAGAAGTATATCTCATATATACCTGGCTAAATGTGGAGATACAACTTCTAAATCATAAGGAAAGTAGCGTCCTCTGGGATCATACCTATTTTTTTCCAAAGCGTAAACAAACGCTCCATCATCATCTTTCGTATCGAGAACTTCCTGTAACACCAATTAATTATTTTCAACTCTACTCAATTAGGAAATTAAAATCATCTAGAAATGGGATACCCCAAACTTAATAAAAGAGTGTTTATTTATAGGTATTACCTCAATTTTAAGTTTGCTGTCAAATTTCTTACTAGGTTTTTCTGCTGTTGGATCGTGTGCATCATTCTAAACAACGTAAAAAAAAAGAAAAAAAAGGGAAAAACAAAAAAGGTGTGCAAATGTAACAATAAAAAATAATAAAATAAATAATAGAATCACGTGTCACGTGACACGTGATTAGAGGGAAGGAAAATAGTTTAAGATAATATATAAAACAAAAAAAAAACCTCTTCTTCACTATCCGAATTAATGAAAACTTTATCAGTTAACTTTTCAAATTTCTTTCTGTAGCCAGGACCGTGTCTTGGTAAATCCGATCTCCAATTTAATCTCTTCCTCATGTTTAAAATGGCTTTATAAAATTCTTTTTCACTTGGTTCCTTGTCATCATATATATTTGATTTAAGATGTGTTAAAATCTTTGTTGGATCGGGAATTGCTGATGATCTCCTTCTTGTTAATGCAATATCATCGGATAATGAACTTAAACTATCCGATTCTAACTCTTGAAGTTGAAAATGAACTTTTTTGATATTTAATCCATCAGTTTCATCTTCCTCGTTCTTAACACCATTTTCCTCTTTTATTATGTAAAGGTAAAATTCCTTTTTATACTAAACTACTTAAAAAATAATAATATACCTTTATCATTCATTTTCTCTGGCGAAATTGAAGGAGTTTTAGTTGGAGAATCGACTTTTCGAAGTTGCTTCCGAAACCTGGTATTGAGTTAAAGATATTTCAATGCAAATATATTTTTTTCATTTATTAAAAAATTACATTTCTATAGATAAAAATTCGTCGTCTTCAAGATGTTTTTCGCTCTCTTGGCGTCTAACTTTATGTAATCGTCCTGCAGTTGCTCCATCAGGTTTAGCGGAGCCAGGAGGATGAGGTAAAGTCTATAAAATTTAATTTTATTCTTTCATACTGTGTTTATTTTTCTAAAATTCAACAATTAAACAGTAAATGTAAACTTACGAGAACTTGATTGTTCTTTTCTCTCTGTTTAACAACTGCTAGAGCACGACATTGGGATGAAGTACTATATAATCTTGATTTAAGGCTTGCAGCTTTAAATTTTGGCTTTTTTGCTATCGGTGCATCCTCTGGATTAAATTCCTTAGTCGATGCTGTTGGCTGTGTAAAAGGAGTATTTTGAGGAACAAAGGTTGTTTCAGCTTTTTCATTCTTATCTTCAAGTATTTCTCCTAGGTCAGTATCTTGTTTTAAAAATTTGAGCTCTTTCGAACTACTTTCTCGAGAATTATCAATTAGATGTTGATATTTCGCGCTCATCTTGAAATTCGAATAAAACAATCTGAGTGATAGTTGGCACAGATTTGTTGATTGGCACTTTTTTAGTTACTTGTTAATTTTTAGAGCATAACAAAAAAATTCTTTAATTTTATCAAAACTTTCAATACAAATATGAGTTATTTATATTCCTGTACTGTTTTATAATAATTCAAGAATAATTCAAAAGGAACGGAATGTTTTGACCCGCCATACTTGCCGACGGATTATTGTGAAAAAATTACAAAAAAAAAGAGAAAACAAATTAAAAAAATAATAAAATTAAATAGAATCTTACTAAAATGCCCTTAGCAACATATATTATTTTAAAAAATACGAAAATCTGGAGTGGCATTGTGTATCTATTCCGCTTCGATAGAGAGCAGTACATTTTCGCTGTTTACCACTCTCCGAAATTTTAGTACCTTACGAGAAGGGTTCTGCCAAAGAGGCAAAAACCGGTTGTTTTTAGCGACATCTATAGGATTTTTAATGGGAAAATTTTGAGCATGAAACTTAAGAGAAATATACGGTTTTTACTATTTCTAACATTCTTATGGCTTATTGGGTTACTCTACTATATCTGGTCTCTTCCTGCAGAGGTAAATTTGTTAATACTTACTGATAATAATAGTTTATAAAGCGAATTACGAACTGACGAACGCAATATTTTTTGCCTTCAGAAAAACAGCGTGTAAAACCTTAATAAACGTTAATAATAAATTTAAAATACTGCATAACTATCCACTATAAAATGCTGGAGAATGAAAGAATGCTTTTAATCAATGTCAAGTAACTATTAAAGATAATTAGTTCCTATTACTTTAATTCTAGTATTGTCCCTTTATATGATTGCTATATTAACTTGCTATTTCGCTGTAAATTTTTTATTAGTTATATCAGAATGGTAATCTTTAATGCAAAATGAACCTTGAATAGTCATGTAGGCTAAAAAATTATTGTTTTATACATAGTAAGCTGATTAAAATTGCTTTAGTCTATTTGATAATGTATTGGAAGATTAATCAATTTTAGCAACCGTTTCTTTAAATTATTACAACAGAAAAAGTTACATAAAGGATTATTGTTAAAAAAAGAAGGGGTCGAAGATCATACAAATCAACAAGAACGCTATCAACAACAACATCGCACTGCAGGCAGTCTCTACTTCGATGAAAAAAAATATATAGATAAGACTCGTATAAAACCAGGTGAAGATGCTTATGCAAGGAATAAATTTAATCAAGCAGCTAGTGATGATATTCCAAGTGGTAGAGACATTCCAGATGCTAGAAATTATGAGTAAGTTATTGATCAAATCGTATACTAAATATTAACTTTATTTATTCAAAGAATATTAAAAATTAATTAAAATCTAAAGATAAATTGAGTAAAAAAAATTGGGGGAGGGAAACAGCGAGCAAACAGATAGGAAGATGGCTTGTTAGTTAAAAGTGATGGATAGGGGCCGGCAATATTAATACAAATATTTTAATCATCATAGATAGCTTCCATATATATATATATATATATATATATATACTGTATATATAAATTTATATACATTGTATATTTATAACTAATTAGGATCAACATATTAGCCGATAAATGCTCCCTAATTTTGCAGGTGTCATAAAGTTAATTATCCCAATGATTTACCGAAAACTTCCGTTATCATAACATTCTATAACGAAGCAAGATCAACATTACTTAGGACTGTTGTTAGTGTTATAAATAGAACACCAGAAGAGATTTTAGAAGAGATTATACTTGTTGACGATCATAGCGACGATCCAACGGATGGTTTGGAATTAGAAAAAATAAATAAAGTAAAAGTTATTCGTAATGAGAAAAGACAGGGTCTAATAAGATCGAGAATAGTTGGGGCCGACAAGGCTGTTGCCCCTGTGCTAACTTTTTTAGATAGTCACTGCGAATGCGGTTATCTGTGGCTGGAACCATTATTATTAAGAATAAAAGAAAATTATAGAGCGGTTGTTTCGCCTATAATTGATATACTAAGCATGGAGAATTTCCAATATTCAGCTGCCTCTGATATGCTAAAAGGTGGATTTGATTGGAATTTAATTTTTAAATGGGTTTATATGACAGATAAAGAGCGTTTAGAACACGCCAAATCGCCAATTGCACCTATAAGAACTCCAATGATTGCTGGAGGCTTATTCTCTATTAGTAAACAGTATTTTATTGAAATAGGAAAATATGATTCTAAGATGGACGTTTGGGGAGGAGAAAATTTAGGTAATAAACTTGAAAAAGATTATCATCGTTCTATTTTAGATAGTTTTTGTTTTTGTTGATTATAAACTATTTATAATTTATATAGAATAATATTTTTCCATAATATTCCGAGACAAATCCCTTTGGTATATAGATTTGCATTGCAGAAATATCGTTCCGTGTCTGGCAATGTCACGGCTCCTTAGAAATTATTCCGTGCAGTAGGGTTGGCCATGTGTTTAGGAAGCAGCATCCTTACACTTTCCCTGGAGGAAGTGGTAATGTGTTTGCTCGTAACACAAGGCGAGCAGCCGAAGTTTGGATGGGCGATTATAAGCGTTTCTATTTTGACGCTGTCCCTTCAGCAAAATTTGTTGATTTTGGAGATGTTGGGGATAGATTAGCTTTAAAGAATAATCTCAAGTGCAAATCGTTCAAGTGGTACTTGGAAAATGTATACCCAGAATTGGAGTAATTATAAATAGATTTATCCTCTAAGATCAGTTGTCCTTAATTAATGCATAATTTACTTCGATAGAGTACCGGATAAATCGGAAGATCACTATGGTGCATTTAGACAGAATTTAAATTGCTTAGACACATTATCACGCGAACAGGGGGAATCAGTTGGGATATTCGGATGTCATAACTCAGGAGGTAATCAAAATTGGGCACTAACAAAAGACAATCAAATCAAACATTCTGAATTTTGCTTGACAATTGAAAGAGAGACATCAGGATCGATTCTCAAATTATACGAATGTAGTAAAGTTGATTCGAGACAGGTAAAAAAATATGAAATGTTTTTTTATTAATATCTCTTTTATATTGATTTAAATTAATAACTTTACAGAAATTTATTGAATACGGTGATCGAATGTTCAAGCATATTTCAAGCAACTTGTGCATAGATAGCTCATTTTACAAAACCGATAAAGGGGTTGGACTAGAAATATGTGATACTAATAAAATATCACAAAAATGGAGGCATGTACCAAATGTAAATTAAAGAATAGGATTGTTTTTAACTGTTTTTAGACTATGTTTTTAATTACAAAACATTTATATTATGAACTTTTTGAGCTTTTCCTTTTCTGGTGCTATGTTTCATTTTATTTATCGCTAGGCTACTTCTGAAATTTTTTATCTATTTTAAACAGATATACAATACGTCTATCTATATAGAGTTTTTTATTGTTCAAACAAAAAAAGAGACAAAAAAAAAGATTAAATGATGAGCGTTTCACTAGAATTAAATATATTAATGATTTATTGATTTGTTTTTATCTTCTTTTTTAAATGAAGAAACTATAGGAATTATATGCATTGTTTTAATAGATATCTGAAATATCGTATTTATTCTGCAATGCCCAATCTTTTAATAATTTTACAATTGTTTCAGCTTGACTATTAGTTGAATTTTTCAATATTCTTATGATATCTTTCAACCTTGTTCTGTTTTTAAATATTCATAAAGATTATACATAAAATTATTGAGTAATTTGTAATCATTACTTTTTCTCCATACCATATGTTATAAAACGAAAAACACCCATACAGGCTCCTCGTTTACCTTCCCAATATTCAGGACTAGGATCTAGTCTGTCAAGTATATCAAATGCCTTAGCAGAATAATAAAATTGATCTGTCTTATAACAATCGTTCGCTATCAATCTCAAAAGATTGAATGACTGAACACCAGTTTCAGCTTTTAAATACAGTTCCCAGGCTAAATAAGCCTTTCCATTCATTATATAAGATCTAGCCAAACAGGACAAATAGGTATATTCCGACCTAAAGTAATAATTTGTAATAAGAAGAAATACTTCTTCAGCCTTAGCAAACTCTCCAACAGCTGTCAAAGCTTGCGCAAAATTATAGTTAAATGTGTCATCATTATGGAAATAGTTCTATCAAAATAGAAAAGAGCATTACAATAATAAAACTTTCATGCTGGTTTTAAATTATTACTTTTATCGAATCTAAATAAATTAGGACATCGTTAAAATTCTCCAATAAGAAGTAATAAGACGCCATACACTGCCTTCCACGTATTGAGTCTAATTAATTTAAATGTTATGTAAATAGAATAATTATACAATTAAGATAAAAGATGACAACGTACCACGTTCACCTTTAGAATCTCCAACGGATTTAAAGCATTCTTTCGCAAATTCTATATATGATGACTAAAATATGAAAGGCTCTTTAGATTAATATACGTGTACATATATTGTTAATTACACAATACATTAGAAAGATTTCTTAGTAAGTATTGATTTCAAAAAGAAAGAGTTAGTGAGTGAGTGAGTGAGTGAGTGAGTGAGTGAGTGAGCGAGCGAAAGAGGAAAAGGAGATTTTAATAATTCTCAAAACACGCTTGATGATAAAACATAAAAGGAAGAGAAACACATATATAATATTGAAGTGATTGTCATCTAAGCGACGAATTACAAATGGGAATTACTTCTAACGTCATCATCTATTATTGAGAGAGTTACGCTGCCGATAAAGACTCTCTACTGAAGATCAGAACTGCTGTGAATTTGTATACTCTTTAGACAACTTACGTGCATATCTCCCCTGCTCTATAGTCTGCGTTTATATATTCTAAACACAAATATACAATTGTTACGTAATTTAATGCAAAAATTATACAAACCGATCTTTCTTCCTGTCCTAAACAAGCGCAAACTGTTCCCTTTAAAATATACTCTTGAATTGTAGAAGGGTTAAATTCTTTTATCAATTTAAAAGCTGCTTGAAGGTCATTCTTTTGTAAATAATAAATAACCAAATTTAATCTAGCTTCTGGTATAATATTAACAAGTGGTGGAAGAAATCGAAGTATGTCTTGACCCGAGTTGAAAACAACTAAATTATGATTTAGAACATCTAAAAAGTAACTGTAAGATGACTCAGAATATTTTTCTTTATAAAATTCTAATTCAGTATGAGCACTTTCAACGTGAAATAGTCGAAAGTTGTTACAAGCTTTCAAGTTAATTGCAACGACACTGTCTGGATAACTTCGAAGATATATATTTAATATTTCCTGTTTACAAAAAGATACGGATAAGCATATATAAAGAAATCTTTTATTTAAGCCTTTACTTGCGAAATATCATAGTAATCCATCTTGTAATAGCATAATGCTATATAAACGTGTACAGCTAAGTAGTCCCTAAGGAAAACAGAGAAAAAGAATAGATTAAAAATTAAGGGTCAATATTGTATAGTATAAAGTAGCGTTAACTAATATATAAAGTATATACACTAAACATCTTTTACATTTATCCAATATAAAGCTAAAAAGGAAATGTTACTTATGCTCAAATAAAACTCTCTTGTAAATATCAATAGCTTCTTCGTAATGCGAACGTAAATAATGCATTGAAGCCAACGATAATTGATCTTCTGTGATATCCTGTAATCTTTGATGATAGACTATTATCTTTTCTTCATCGTCGAACTTTTGCGAAAGGTGAAAGAGCAAACGATTTTTTAAAGGTGTTTTCGGCCCTTTCTCAATAAATTCCCTCGACTCTTCGTACATTCCCAACATAAAATATGTACATGCCAACCAGATATAGATTTCTGGGTTAGGTCCATCATCTTTAAGCGCCTTATGATAAAAGTTCACAGCCTTTTTAAAATCACTCAAATGGAATGCACAATATGCTATCCAAATGCTACGGTCATACAGACTTATTTCTGCCGTATTATGCACCTCTAAAAGAGTTATGGCGCCCATAAAATCTCTTTTCTGTATGAATTCTGAGAATGTAGGAAGTTCCTTTCCTTTATCTTTTCTTTTACATTCTTGAAAGTTTCTTTCAATGGACGGTTTCTTTCTGGAAAGTAACTTTAGATAAGAGCGAATTAGTAACGATCTTTTAAGTATTTAAACTAACCATTTTGTAGACATTTAATACTAAAAAGTATTAAAACTAACGATAAAAAGTAATTATCAATATCGTTCTTAATAACAATAATCAGCGATCGTCTGCAAAGTGAAATAATTGTTTTCGTATTTTGAAAAGTTAACTTTTTCAAAAGGAAATATCTAAATGATGTGAAAAGATCAATAATTAGACCCATTCTACTTTACTTATATAGATTATTTACTTAAATAGTAAATATTCTATTTTTGTATCAAAACATTATTATCTAATTAATATAATATATTAAAGCATATGTACTAAACCGGATGCACTTTTCGCTGATTCATGAAAGAGAAAACTGCACATTTACTTACATATTCAATTGATTAAATAGAATTTATTACAAAATTATCATTTAAATTATACTTTACGTATTAGCTAGCAGCATATATATATATATTTAGTACATACACTGCAGATTAATAGAAAAGTACTTAATGCGCAAATGAAGGTATCTTGCATTGATAGCTGAAACAAATACAAAGTCAAATAAACAGAACAAAAACAAACAAAAGTTGTTTTGTATCAAAATTTGCTTCTCTTTAAGATCGAAAGTACTAGTAAAGCAACACAAGCTGAACCTATCCTTAAAGGGCATATAAAAGCAGCTATAATTCCGTATGCTTTTCCAAATCCGGTCCACGCTAAATATATCTGCCACCATACAATCAGCAAAATGAATACATAACTTTTCCATTTTACTTGTTTCTTTAATGTAAAGACCGCCCATAGTGTTAATGGGGTATTAAACGTCCATAATTGAAACAAACCAAAGAATGGTAAGGTTGGAAGCGATATGACACCATGAGAATAAGTAAACGCGCCGTAAAAGCAAACGACACCCCAATGATTTTCAATCAGTTGACCAACAAACCAAGGTCCTAAATATATATATAAGGACCAACCAATTAGAACATAGCACAATGTAGCATCAGCTGATAGAATGGACAGTCTCCTAATCCAACTATGATCAAAATGAAGCATAATGTTACGTTTTATCGTTTGATGACGCAACATCAGCAGGGGAACAATGAGAAATAACTCAGTAAAAAAGAACAACCATCTAGCGACTAGTCTATGATCAGCCATAAGGATAAACCTGGCTCTGAAGGGAAAAGGTAATCTCGAATTGTCCAATGAGAAAGGCTGTTCGTGTTTAGAGATACGACCTCCACACTGTTTGAAGACAAAAAAAAAATTATATTATGTTTTAATAAAAAAAATTGAATATATAATTTTCTACCTTAACATTTACGCTTATTTTATGTATACCAGTTTTGAATTGTTTAGGATCCCAAGGTATTGTATACAATGGACTTGTATTGGTTTTTTTAGCATTGCCTAATTTAAAGCCATCGACAGATACAACAACTTGATCGACAGGTACAGGAGAAAATATTAATATTCTGTAAAAAAAAAGAACAAAAGAGAAAGGAATAACAAATTCGTTGGCAGACTGGATAAGAAAATCGCAATTTAATTTAAATTGATATAAAACCTTATGTGAGTAGAATGTAAAATCTTCTCCGTTGGTTCATACTTCGGTGAATTAAATTGACTATGTTTCGGATTCGTAATTAATACTAGTGGGAACTCATCGAATAAAGTTTTATCAACAAATGAAAAGAGGCCATTATCAACAGCGAAAATTCGATATGCTCTATTATCTTTCCAATCTGCTAATTCTAATTCCATATTACCGTCTATATGACTAGTATACATTTGCGGTAAAAAACCAAGTAGGTTATGCAGATGACCGCATAAATAAAAGCCAGCTTTCCTAAGGGATAAAATATTTAATGTAATGAACCACTATATATATATATATATATATAATGTATATATAAAGTATGTATAAAACTAACGAAATTAGAGATTTCATTTCATGTTTCTTACCAACAACCGTTGATGAAGGAAAATGTCCAAAAAACACAATTGCATCTTTTCTCTTTTCAGCCTCTTTTATAAATTTGTCAACTAATTTATAATTTTTCTCATCTAATTGACCAAAGAAGTTAAAAGGTCTCTTCAACCCAATAGTCAGGGCAACATCCAAAGCAATAAGGGTAACGTTTCCTTGCCTATGGTAGTAGGATTGTAATTTATTCCCTCTAAGTGAATAATTCTTATAATAATTCGTAGAGCTCTTATCTCCACCAACGTTAAACGTGTCTAAAGGGAAACATAAAAATAAGAAACGGTTGTAATATTTTCAATAAACATAATCTGTAAAAGATATTTATTTAACTGAATCTTACTTCAGTTAACATTAGACATCACTAGGAAAATAAGAACGGCTGTTTACAGTTCATTACTCATTCTGCATCTATCATCCTATTCTAGTTTTTATGTTTTCTACAATAAATAATGTTTGTATTGTTATTTCATAAGCTATAAAAAATACATATAAAATATATGTAGTATTGGATAATCAGGATTATATTAATTAGTTATATTAGATTACCGACGAATTTTCACTACAAAACATATATTTTATAACAATAGGTTAAGTTTAATTTGTCGAAAGTTAATAATAATTAATAGTATTATAGGCTTAAGGTATTTATAGTATCATATATAAAATAGCTTTGTTCTAACTTTTAAAATTATTTTTTAATCAACAAATTGTGTGTATCTGTTAAAAAAAAAGAGAAAAAAACATGAACATCTGTTCTACACTAACATTTTAAAAACATGGAGACATTGACCAAAAATCATTTTAAAGAATTCCGATACAACTTTGACGTATAAAAATAATACTTGAATTACATCAGGTGATAAAAAAATCGGATGATCCCTACTCTTTGCTTCCTTCCTTATCAATTCTAGTATATGTAATTCAATCTCTATCTCTATAGCTCTAGATATTTTTAAAGAGTTTCCTCTTTTCACTACTTTCTATATAAATTTGTGTTACTGTTGACCTTTGCTATTTATTTTTTATTATTATAGGTATAAATAAAAAACAATGTATTATGTGTAAAATAATTAAGTCTTCAAATACAGGGTACTGTTTGTTTTCGTAATATATACTGTATACATTCATAACAATAGAAAAATAATAATAATTAAAAGCTGTTTAATTGTTCAATTTACATGAATTTATCAAATTTAATAGAAAACTAACCATGATTGCCTCGAATATCCAACGTTGTTGTTTTTTTAGAACAGTAATTTTTAACAATTTTTGTATAGGTCTGCCACTCATCGAGATATTGTTCGGATCCCATATGATCGTCGTGTTTTGCATCAGTTAAATCTCCTAGAAAATAGTAATTTTCATTTAATATCTATGCTTATAAATCTTAAATTAAATTGTATTTTGTTAAAAAAGAACCTGTAATAATCAGAGTTTGAGGTTGTATAAAGTCCAAATACTTTGTGCAAAACATTTGCAAGTCGTTTATTCTTTTTTTATCATAAAATCGGCTTATATGTATGTCCGAGAGCTAGAATTAAAGAATATCTATTTAATTAATTAGAAGCTTTAGATTTTTGCGTGAATTTACTATTCTTTTTCAATTATTCGAACGGATACAACAAGCACAATATACATTTTTATGATCTTTATATAGACACATGTACGAGCTATAAATACTGTAATAACACTTATATATAGGTTTTAAGAGGCAATTTTGAGATACATCATCAGAACATGTAGTGTATATTATAATCAAGAAATATTTAATATTATTTCAGTTTGTCATTGAAAAATAAAAATAGCCTTTAACTAACTTGAACAAACCATTGCAAGCCCTCGGTCGAACTATCAAGTAACGGTGGTTTATTTCCATGAAATTTAGCTTGGTGAATCCTTTCACTTGCATCATTCAAGTGCTCCAGAGTATTTGAAGCTAAGTAAATAAATAAACTTAACAAAACTGTGAAAATTGCAAAGCTGATACAATTTTTCATTGTTAAGAAAGCAGGTATTTTTTTAGAATCCGAGTTTTTCACATAAGCCATACTAATGGAATAAACCATCTATCTCCATGGTCCGCCTCTCTTGTATCAATTTGTAATTATGTTGTAATATAAGTTTTCGTCAAAACTTATTATTTGGCAATAAGATTTCGTCGTCTGCTGTTAGAGGCTGGTTACCAGTCCAATAAACATTTTACGAAAATAAATTTTTTCTATATCAAATTTATTAATTAATAAATTTTGAGTAATTTGCTTAAATTTAATAAAAAAAGGATTTTAGTAATATTACGAAAAAAATTTAATAAATCAGACAATCATTAGTTTTAAAGCGGGACAGTTTCATTTTCAACTGTGGTAAATCATGGCACATGAAAACAAGAAGATCTACGAAGGCGTTCTCTTCTCCACTTTAGAAGAAAAAGATTCAATATCTCCATCTTCGCCTGTGACTGTTAATATACACTTGCAGGAGAGTTCGACTGGTTTTAAAGTGCTTGCTAAAAATGGTTAATTTATTACAAATTTATCAAAAAAAAAAAACGTGACCAATTTTTTTAAAACTGTTAATTAATTTTCTTTTTCTTAGAAGGTGCTTATGTAATAAGAGCTTTATCACATATTATACAATTAGCGACTTATTAAATAGTAAATTTAAGAAAAGAAAATGCAGCGAATGGTAATTGACTCATATTTAGCACAAACCACGTGCGATTTGAAAAATGTTAACTACTGGTCGTTGTACCGGTGTATGCTACGTTATTAATTGAATTAAGATATAATTACATTAAAACTAATATAACGAACGTTTTTAACGTATGGAAGAATATATTGATAATTTTCAAAAAATTGTCTAAGTTCTCCAGTTAAATGGAGCATAAAAAACACTCCCAAACCACGGTGATTCTTCCTAGCTTGCAATGATAGATTGCCCTAACTTTATCAAAAAGTTAAAATGTTGAACCTTATTTGCTATAAAAGAGATATAAGATTCAAATCATTGGCAGACTATAAAAAATGTGTATTTTTTGTAAAGGGAATGAATCAGACTACAAATGTCTTATAATCTTTAATAGATGTTTTGAAAATAATTTCAGGCACTGGAGAGCCAGCAGAAATTGGGTTTGTCGACAAAACCACAGAAATATGCAAAGTTGGCAAAAATACGGCTGTTGTAACGTTCGAAGAGAAAAGTATAAGCCTGAAGTTTCAAGCTGAAAATGGTTAGTATTGATAAACTTTAAGAGAATCTATCAACAGGCTCTGAAAGTAGTGCTCACTGTAATAAATAGGTGTCAAAATCTCCGTAGCTGTTAGTTTAGTAAAGAGCCACCAGGCGGAAACGTTAAATTTTAAAGGCTAAAATTTATCAGGCATATCAAGACAAGCATACCCACTTTACTTGCTATTCAAATTCAGTTTAGAAGCCTAATGCCAGACTTGGCAAGATATTATTCTATGAAATGTTAATTAGTTGTTTAAGCTACTTATTAGTAACACAACCGTGAGTCAATCATGTATTTTTAGCTGAGTGAGTGTGGAAGTCACAATGAATATTTTTAACAGTAATTATTTCTTTATTTTATAATAAAAGTAACTTTCTTGACATTTTTTTTTATAAATTATGTAGCGAATAATTTAATTGCTCATCGATTAAATTTGAAACGGGTTAGGTGAATAAAAAATAGCTAATTGATTCGGACATTCTAAAGTTAGAATGTCATTCCTTGTGAAATTGTCTACGATTTTAATTTAATGTATGATACATGTATTATATTGGTTACACTTTTAATATCTCAACAGATTTTATATCGTTTTATGACAATGCGAAACGAGCTATTTCTCAGAAAACTAATTCGGTGTTCAAACTTCGAACTGAAGAAACTTCTGCGAAGCAATATTTTCAGTTTTACGGATACTTAGAGCGACAACAAAATATGTTGCAAGATTTTATACGAACAAGTACCTATCAAAAGGCAATGCTAAATAGTAATGAAGATTTTATGGGAAAGGTTGTTTTGGATGTAGGAGCAGGATCTGGAATTTTATCATTTTTTGCAGTACAAGCTGGTGCTAGGAAAGTTTATGCCGTCGAGGCATCGTCTATGGCCCAACATTGTAGAGAATTGGTTAAAAATAATAACCAGAGCGATAAAATAACTGTTCTCTCTGGAAAGATAGAAGAAATAGAATTACCAGAAAGTGTTGATATTATTATCTCGGAGCCTATGGGCTACATGTTGTTTAACGAACGTATGTTGGAATCTTTCTTGCACGCGAAGAAATGGTTAAAGAGCGGAGGACGAATGTTTCCAACAATAGCAAATTTGCACATAGTACCCTTTATGGATGATGCTCTCTACTCTGAGCAATTCAGAAGGGCTAACTTTTGGTGTCAGACAAGCTTTCACGGAGTGAATCTGTCGAGTTTGCAGCAAGCAGCATTGTCAGAATATTTTTGTCAACCCGTAGTTGACACATTCGATCCGAGAATTTGCTTAGGTAAACCCTTCAAACACATTCTTAATTTTGAGAAGGCAGAAGAAGAGGATTTACATCATATTGATGTTCCTGTTTCTTTTACGATAAACCAATCTGGAACATGTCATGGTTTAGCCTTTTGGTTCGATGTGGCCTTTTCTGGAAGTAAGGCAGAGCAAGAAGGTCCTGTTTGGCTATCGACTGCTCCATCGGAACCACTAACACATTGGTATCAGGTCAGATGCTTGATTCCTCAACCAATATTGCTGAAAAGTGGAGACTCAATGACAGGAAGAGTTATTTTATCAGCTAATAAGAGACAAAGCTATGACGTTGATTTGGAGTTAGTGGCTCCAAATGGTGCAATGGTGGTTACCAACAAGCTGGACTTAAAGAACCCATATTTTAGGCACACTATACAAGGTGTTGCCCTGCCAGCTCATACAAGCAAAATAAGTCCTACTGATCAATACTTTTCAAACCAAAGTTCTTCTGCAGAACAAAATGTTTTATGCGACAATGTTCCAGGACAACCACCTAAGGGAACTGATGTTTTGGAAATGACGAGCTCGGTTCCTATGAATCCTGCATATAACCCTGCAGCGGCGGCGATGAGTAGTGTTCACCAACCTCAGCCTATAAACTCTCTGTTTAACTTCCCAGTATTCCGTGCTAGGATCTAGTCTGTTAAGTATGTCAAATGCCTTAGCAGAATAGTAATGTTGATCTGTCTTTTATCATTCATTTGATCTCAATTTAAAGAGATGAAAGACTAAAGAGCAGTTTCAACTTTCAAATACAGTTTGTAGTCTAGATTTGCGTTTCTATTTATTATTTAATATGTAGCCAAACAGGACAAATAGGTATATTCCGATCTGCGTTAGTAATTTGTTATTAGAAGAAATACTTCTTCAGCCTTAGCAAACTCTTCAAAAGTTATAAAAGTCATTGTTAATATTATCCGATAAGAAGTAATAAGACACCATATACTGCCTTCCACGTATTGAGTCTAATTAATTTAAATGCCATATAAATAGAATAATTATACAATTAATAATAAAAGATGACAACGTACCACGTTCACCTTTAGAATCTCCAACGGATTTAAAGCATTCGTTCGCAAATTCTATGTATGATGACTAAAATATGAAAGGCTCTTTAGATTAATATACATGTACATATATTGTTAATTACACAATACATTAGAAAGATTTCTTATTAAGTATTGATTTCAAAAAGAAAGAGTGAGCGAGCGAAAGAGGAAAAGGAGATTTTAATAATTCTCAAAACACGCTTGATGATAAAACATAAAAGGAAGAGAAACACATATATAATATTGAAGTGATTGTCATCTAAGCGATGAATTAGAAATGTAAATTATTTCTAACGGTATTATCTATTATGAAGATAGCTACGCTGCCTATAAAAACGCTACTGAAGATTATAACTGTTGTGGATTTGTATATTGCTTAGACAATTTACGTGTATATCTCTCCTGCTCTAAAGTCTGTAAATGTATATTCTAACTACAAATAATCAATTGCTACAATTATTAAAAGTTCATAACCTTCTTACAATCGCTCAAATGCTCAATAAGCTATCCAAATTCTACGGTCATACAGACTTATTTTGGCTATAATATGCTCTTCTAAAACAGTTATGGCACCCATAAAAATCTCTTTTCTGTATGAATTTTGATAATGTAGGAAGTTCCTATCATTTATCTTGTCTTTTACATTCTTGAAAGTAACTTTACATAAGAGTGAATTAGCTATGATCTTTTAAGTATTTAAATTAACCATTTCGTAGATGTGTTATACTAAAAAATATTAAAACTAAGGAAAAAAAGTAATTATCAATATTTTTCTTAATAACAATAATAAGTAACCATCTGCAAAGTTAAATTTTAAAGTTATCTAAGTAAATAAAAAAGCTTAACAAACTGTGAAAAGTGCAAAGATGATACAGTTTTTCATATAAGCCATACTATTAGAATAATTCCGCTATTTACATTCCCCGTTTCTTTTTTTTCCATTTGTATTTATGTTGTAATATAAGTTTCGTCAAAACTTATTATATGATTTTGTCGTCTGCTGTTAGAGGCTTGTTACCAGTCTATTAAACTTTTTACGAAGATAACTCTTCTCTATATCCAATTTATTATTTTTTTTGGTGCATTGATTAAATAAGAATAAAAAACGTATGGATTTCAGTGAGGAAAAATGTATAAATTAAATCAGACAAATACCAGTTTTTAAGCGGGACAGTCTCATTTTCAAGTGCGATAAAAATGGCGACTAAAGACAAGAAGCTCTATGAAGGCGTTTTGTTGACCAGTTTAGAAGAAAGAGAATCAGTATCTGCATCCTTGCCTGTCGCAGTTAATATACTGTTACAGGAAAGTTCGACTGGCTTTAGAGTGTTTGCTAAAAATGGTTAGTTTATTAGAAATTTATCAAAAAATAAAAACGTTTTTGGTGAAAGTAAACGCATGACCGGTTTTTTTAAAACTATTCATAAATTTTCTTTTCCTAGAATATGATTGAGTAATGATATCTTTACTATCTTTTTTTATAATAAGAGACTTATTAAATGGAAAATTTAAAAAAAAAATAGACTCGTCCTAAAAGAAAATGAAGCGAATGATAATTGACTCTTGGTTTAAGCACAACACACATAGTGTTTGAATAAACGTTGACTGCTGGTCGTTGTACCGACGTATTCAGCGTTTTTAATTCGATTCAGATGCAATCACACTCAATCTGACATGTCAAACATTTTTAGCGAATGGAAGAATATATTGAAAATTTCTGAAAGTTCTTTAATTCGAAATTCTGTGTATTTTAATAATACAGAGCTGAGCTTTGGAAATACAGAGTCCCAGAGATATTAATTAATTGAGTTCTTGAGCAAAATTGAGCATACAAAAAAAACTCAGTTCTTCAAATATAAATTAGTGGTAGATATAATATTTATTATACTTGTGATTAATTGAATTAACAATCAGATTCATAAAATATTCTTAAAATATCAAGTTATTGAAGCCACGATAATTCTCTTCCAAACGTGAAATAATAGATTGCTCTAACTTTATCATCAGGTCCAAATGTTGAACCTTATTTGCTATAAAAGAGATATAAAGACTCAAATCATTTACAGAGACTAATAAAAATGTGTTTTTTTGTAAAGGGAATGAATCAATCAACAAATGTCTAATTTTTTAATAGATCCTTCGAAAATTATTTCAGGTACTGGAGATCCAGCAGAAATTGGGTTTATCGACAAAACCACAGAAATATGCAAAATTGGCAAAAATTCGGCAGTTGTAAGTTTTGAAGAGAAAGGCATAAGCCTGAAGTTTCAAGCTGAAAATGGTTAGTATTGATAAACTTTAAGAGAATCTATCAACAGGCTCTGAAAGTAGTGCACTTTGTAATAAAGAGGTATCAAAATCTCCGTAGCTGTTAGTTTAGTAAAGAGCCACCAGGCGGAAACGTTAAATTTTAAAGGCTAAAATTTATCAGGCATATCAAGACAAGCATACCCACTTTACTTGCTATTCAAATTCAGTTTAGAAGCCTAATGCCAGACTTGGCAAGATATTATTCTATGAAATGTTAGTTAGTTATTTGAGCTACTTATTAGTAAAACAACCGTGAGTCAATCATGTATTTTTAGCTGAGTGAGTGTGGAAGTCACAATGAATATTTTTAACAGTAATTATTTCTTTATTTTATAATAAAAGTAACTTTCTTAACATTTTTTTTTTATAAATTATGTAGCGAATAATTTAATTGCTCATCGATTAAATTTGAAACGGGTTAGGTGAATAAAAAATAGCTAATTGATTCGGACATTCTAAAGTTAGAATGTCATTCCTTGTGAAATTGTCTACGATTTTAATTTAATGTATGATACATGTATTATATTGGTTACACTTTTAATATCTCAACAGATTTAATATCGTTTTATGACAATGTGAAACGAGCTATTTCTCAGAAAACTAATTCGGTGTTCAAACTTCGAACTGAAGAAACTTCTGCGAGCCAATATTTTCAGTTTTACGGATACTTAGCACAACAACAAAATATGATGCAAGATTTTATACGAACAAGTACCTATCAAAAGGCAATGCTAAATAGTAATGAAGATTTTATGGGAAAGGTTGTTTTGGATGTAGGAGCAGGATCTGGAATTTTATCATTTTTTGCAGTACAAGCTGGTGCTAGGAAAGTTTATGCCGTCGAGGCATCGTCTATGGCCCAACATTGTAGAGAATTGGTTAAAAATAATAACCAGAGCGATAAAATAACTGTTCTCTCTGGAAAGATAGAAGAAATAGAATTACCAGAAAGTGTTGATATTATTATCTCGGAGCCTATGGGCTACATGTTGTTTAACGAACGTATGTTGGAAACATTCTTGCACGCGAAGAAATGGTTAAAGAGCGGAGGACGAATGTTTCCATCGGAAGCACATTTGCACATAGCGCCTTTTATGGATGATGCTCTCTACTCTGAGCAATTTAGCAAGGCTAACTTTTGGTGTCAGACAAGCTTTCACGGAGTAAATCTGTCGAGTTTGCAGCAAGCAGCATTGTCAGAATATTTTTGTCAACCCATAGTTGACACATTCGATCCGAGAATTTGCCTAGCTAAGTCCTTCAAACACACTGTTAATTTTGGGAATACAGAAGAAGAGGATTTACATCATATTGATATTCCTGTTTCTTTTACGATAAACCAATCTGGAACATGTCATGGTTTAGCCTTTTGGTTCGATGTGGCCTTTTCTGGAAGTAAGGCAGAGCAAGAAGGTCCTGTTTGGCTATCGACTGCTCCATCGGAACCACTAACACATTGGTATCAGGTCAGATGCTTGATTCCTCAACCAATATTTCTGAAAAGTGGAGATTCATTGGCAGGAAGAGTTATTTTATCAGCTAATAAGAGACAAAGCTATGACGTTGATTTGGAGTTAATGGCTCCAAATGGTGCAATGGTGGCTAGCAACACTCTGGACTTGAAGAACCCATATTTTAGGTACACTGGCCAAGCTGTTGCCGCTCCACCTCATACAACCAATACAAGTCCTACCGAACAATACTGGACAACCCAGAATTCTTCTGCAGAACAGCAGATTTTATGTAACCTTATCCCAGCACCACCACCGGATGGAAATGCTGTTTCGGAAATAACGAGTTCTGTTCCTATCAATCCTGGATCTATACCAGCGGCGGCGATAAGCATTGGTCGCCAACCCCTGCCTCAACCTATGAACTCACCAGCGTTTACAGTTTCGAACCAGTTTATGATAGCAGATTATGTTCTTCCTCAAAAGTCCTGTCACAATTCGTTTGTGAAGCATCTGTAATAAGCACGTCTCAGTTGTTGTTTTCTGTTTTCTTTTAAAATATGACTCGATTAGGTTTGGAGCGCTTCATATTGAAGATTTTTTTTTTTTGATACTCCACGTATACTGTTCTCGAAAGTTCATCTTTAAGAAGATATCAGTCGTGTGTGTATGAGGCAGTGCAGTTCTGTAAGTTGCATTTTGAAAAGTAATAAAAAGATTTGTGAGGGTTATTTTATATAAAGCATTATTTGTAAATATAACCAAAGAAACCTAAGTAAGTTTATATATCCGTTAATCGATTATCCATATCACCTCTAAAAGCCAAGATATAAAATGAGTTCTTTTGTATTAAAATACATTTACAAATTTGCAACGCAGTTTAAATACGTCGGACATTTATTTGTTTGGTCTTTCAATTAGTAGCAATCGTTATGAATTTCAACAAGCATAATTAAAAGAATCGTTCATATGAGAGAAACTAAAGAATTAGTTAGTTCAAAACTGAAAAAAGAACGTTTAAGGCATTTTAAAGTTAACATAATCAATTTGTACTATACAGTATACAAGTAATTATTAATTAATAACTATTAAGGCCAACAATTTCACTGCTTATGTTCCACAATTCATTGCAAACTCTATCATTTTGGCAATACTTTGCAGCTTTTCTTGGCTTGCATTCCCTAAATGGATAGAAAAGAAATATATAATTTTTTATTATAAAAAGTATATAATGCTTATACTTACATGAAATAAGATCCTGATTCTGACTCTATACCGGATTGAACACAGCAGTAGATCGGAGTCTGAGCACCCTGAGTAGCAGTTTTAACGTAACTAATACGATCCGGATTTAATAAACATTTTGTGAAGAATAAAAAACAACAATCATCACCGCAGGATATGGTACTGGTTAAATTAGTTTTTACTATGCCCGGATGACATGAATACGATGTAACTCCAGATTCTGTGGAATTAGAAGATTGTTTTTGAACGGATTAAATATTAACTGTTAATTATCTTAATCTTAGTCTACCTGAAAATCTTCTGTGTAATTCTCTTGTGAACATAACATTCGCAGCTTTACTTCTACTATACAAGAAGTAAGTGCTGGGTCTACAACATCCTCTTTTAACGTGGAAGTCGTTAAACATCATATCAGTTCCTGAATAATGAGCTGTTGAAGATACGTTCACAATACGACTTGGGGCACACTTTATTAGCAATTCCATTAATAGATTGGTTAAGAGGAAATGACCTAAGTGATTGGTCGCCATTATAGTTTCAAAGCCGTCTTGAGTGCTTTTCGATGTTGGTTTCATCATACCAGCATTATTTAACAAAATATCTAATCTTTCTTCCTCTAAAATTTATCAAAGAGTGATCTATTAATCGCTTAATATTATTATTACTTAATTAAGTTACCTTGTTTGTATTCATCAGCAAACTTTCTTACACTTTTCATTGATGATAAATCAAGTTGCATCGTTTTTATCTTGCCATATATTCCCGTATCTTGTTCAATAGCAGTCTTTGCATCATTGCCCCGTTCTAAATTTCTGCAAGCTAAAATTACTTTTGCTCCTCTCCTAACAAAATCGCGAACACTTTCTTTTCCAATACCTGAATTTCCCCCAGTTACAATTGTGACTTTACCTTCTAAGGAAGTTGTAGATTGACAAACTGCATGTTCTATTATTCTATATAACACAAAATTATACTTATAGTAATGTTTCTATAAAAATATAAAGGATTACCCACTTCTGATCGTCGAATCCTGCGTCCCTAAGCTCTTTATTCGTTAACGAATGCCACATAGAAGACATCTTGATGCGGTAGTTTAAATTTCAAAAATCACTAAAAATTTATCAATTTCCCAGGTAAGCTGCGAGATATGTTGCTGTAGATGAAACAAATATCTTATCGATTCCAGTTAACCCTTAAGTCCCACAATCAAGGTCAAGGTTGCATAACATGGTGTTTTTTGGCGGGATATTATAAAATGATACGGAATTTAGTCTTTAACTACATATCAATATCAAAATAACTACACATGATTTCGTTGATGCACTTATTCATCAGCTTATAGCGATAATACAACGAAAAAGAACAGAGTATTAATAATAGAGAGCAGGTTTATAAATAGAGGTCTACAAATACACTCACATTTACCCTTGTATACCACGAGGGGTAGATGTGCAGAAAGGATACGTTAATGAAACAGTTTCGTAGGCAATAATTACAGATTAAGGAAATATTTTATTATAAATTGTATTAATCATAATCTCTACCATACGCGTAAAATTGTAAGAAGGCACTATTCTCTCTCTTCTGCTGACGTACAGTAGTCATTAAAAGCTAGTTAGGATCTTTAAATAAAACAGCAAAAGAAGAATATTTTGCCTAATTCATTATTTATATATATTTTCTATAGTCTAGATAATATCTTGTATTGTCTATTGTATAGAATAAAATAATGGAATTTATGGTAAAACTACCTGTACGTGACAGTATATACTTGTCACCGAACAAAATCAATAGCTTTTCACTCTACGCCTCTGTTTTTCACTCTCTTTATAGCTCTTTCTTTCTCTCTCTCCCTCTCTCTCTCTTGTCTGCAGATATATATATATATATAGTATTTATATCTTCGTAAAGCTCTGCTTTTGAGAATATCCACTAAATTATTATCACTACTTCAATGTGTCCTTGTAAACTGCATACTTTTACTTTATTCAATTTTGCTTATATCTGATAAGCATGATACGTTTTTATTTTATTATCAAAAAATACTTACGAGGCGATAATTAATTCCAATCCTCAATAAAACTTTATATCTTCTTTTGTTACAATGAATACATTACGTCTAAACACATGTATACAGGCGCCACCTATTATTTTCTTAATACTATTTATTTAATTATGCAGTAATCGATTTTTAAGATATTTTTTTATGAATATATTATAATCGTAGATTATCCAATATTTTATATAAAAACAACACAGAATTTGCTTTTTTTTTCTCAACTTTGTCCCCATTTTTTTGCTCTCATCATTTTATTTTTGGATTGTATTAAGTATAAACAATATGAATGCTTGGCTAATTATTTAATTAAAATCCTATACATAACAATATATCATTCAGGTGAAATGATTTGTTTTTTTTCAATTTACATACAAAACTTTTCTTGTAAACGGTCTTTTATCGTTAAGCATTATTTCAAAACCGAAAGTAGGATTTTTCTTGCATAAATGAATATATTACTTGTTGTTTAAGTAACTAGTAAATTCATTATTATTTTATATAATACAAAAATATTAATAGAATTTGATTTATAACCGTTAATTATTGATTAATAAATCTATATATAAGATAACTATAGTTTTATAAATTCGCTACGTAGCCAAACGAGAGATTATGATTATTATGGAGAAATCTGTGTAAAAGATGAAATGATTAATGATAATTGTAAATAAACGGTATATCTTTAAATTAAAGATCATTCAGAATATAAGGAATATTAATAGACTAGAATTATTCTCTATGAAGTAAATATAATAGCAAATACATTGGATTTTTTCATTATTCAATAATACAATTTATCAATTAAATCTAGATAAAATTTACAGAGAATCGTAGATGTCAATCAATCATCCCATGTAATTGTTATTAGTATATCTCTTAATTGAATGTACCTAATAGAAATTGCGCCGCATTCATTTTGTTAATGTTTCTTTTTAACCATCTATTTAGTTTAATACCCATTAGTTATACATAAATAATAATAAATAAAATCTACTAACAATTCTCTTTATCACGTTATACAACAAAGACAAAGCCACTAATAGAAATAGCTATATGAATGAGAGGGAGATAACCATAGTTGGGTTATAGATTTTACGACCTTTAACAACACTCTTTTTCAAAACGGCGGTCATTACATACAGAAATATATAAAATATTATAATTAATTAGGTTAAAGTAGAAATTATACAACCTCAGTCTTGATACCGTACTGATCTACTTAGTAAATAGGTTCAAAAATATCTTTCTCTGTTTTAACTACAGTAAAATGATAGTAGTTAATTTTCTTCTTCATTATTGGTAACATTTTCGTAATCTACTATAAGAATACTATATATTTATCTATAATATTAAAATATTAATATTTATCGAATAAAACATATATTTAAAGAATGTTGAATATTAATATAGAACGTTTTCTAGGTATTAACCAATATTTAAATATATTCTAACCGTATTAGTAGTACTACTAGCTAGAGTTCCTCTAACAAGACACAAAACGAGGACATAAAGGTCACTAACTATTTATTATATATAAAGTGTGAGAGAGGTAGAGTTCAGAAACAGAACTTATACTATGGAAAATGATGCACTTTATAATTTTTTGCATTAATATTCAATTAAATAAACTAAAGTTAAGAATTTTAGTAATGGATAAAGGGTATTAAATTAGATATCTGGGTTATCAACACCATTTGCAACATATAGTTGTTATATAATCTTTTTTAATGATCATAAAATAAATGGCAAGGAAAGGCGACTATCGATGTGATGATGCTCTTTTTTGGAAATTTCATGAAAGGTAATATTATGGAAAAAGTATGTATATTTTCTATTTGAAAGATTTTATATAAAGCTCTATATAGCTTTTTTTTTATAAGTAACTCAAGTAAAAGCTTTTTTCAATCAGTTTCTAATTAAAACAGCAGCTGATTATATATAAGCATCAAATCTTCTTTTATATTATAATATAGGACGAAAAATGACGGTCTATTCGACTATTTCAGGAACTATTTCAACAGTGTGCCGAAACATTTAGATGAATTGAAAGATTGATCATTAGAATAATTTATCCAAATATTCCATTGTTTTCTCAAAGGTTTTATCAAAAGAATGCAAAGAGAACAAGATGGATAGTGAAGAATTAAGAAGGCGTTTGTGCATCTTGTTGTGATGCTTTGAAAAAAGCCTATCATATCTCCAGGTATCTTGTAAAAATTAATGTTTTATTTTTAATTTATTCTAGGAAATATATATAGGTATATATTTATTGCAATACGCCTATAGATAAAGAGTTACTCTATTTGACGTGAATGGACAACCCCGTTGTCCTACTTTCAGAACTTAGATTTAAAAAAATTCTCTCCGTAGCTCTTTAACGAAAACAAACGTATCGAAAGCGTTAAATGCTAAATAAATGGATATTTCTTTATAAATTCCAGTATTTTATTAGATTACATGTTTTATTATTAATAAATTATAAGATAATTTAAATTATCTTCTAGCTTTCTTATTTGTAGAACACCCATCAAACAAACTAGTATTGTAGAGTTCTAGCCTCCAGCTTTATTACAACTTCCGAAAGCGTGACATTTGGGTCAATCTCTACTATATATCCTCCTGCAGGGAGCAGTCATTCTTAGATATCCTACCTGTTTACCCAAAACATGATTCGCGCTATATGGTTGGCATTAATAAACAAAGAAGTTAGAGATGCAAGTAACGAAGAAATGGCGTAAGATAATTATTATTATTGTAACACATACGGCTATTCATTCTTCATTTTCTAGGATAACCGACCATGCAATGTGTCAATCGACGCGTTCGCTAGAAGGTAAAACTGTTATTGTTACTGGTGGCAATTCTGGAGTTGGTAAAGGATGTTGCACAGATTTTATAAGAAGAGGAGCCAGGGTTATACTTGCGTGTAGAAACCGTGAAAGAGGCAATGATGCTAAATCGGATATTGAGCGGGATACAGGAATTCATGGAAATTTAATAGTTATGATACTCGATTTATCAAGTATGAAAAGCGTACGAGAATTTGCAGAAGAATTTAAAGAAAGTATGTAATTTTATACTATAATTCTTCAATAATTTTTAACAAATATCATTCGTATTTTGTTTCTTTAAAGAGGAAAGTAGACTGGATATTCTTTTGAACAATGCTGGTGTACCGCGAGCGTCGGAGAGATATTCAGTTGATGGATTCGAAGGAATTATGGCTACAAATCATATTGGTCATTTCCTATTAACGTATCTATTAATAGATATGCTTAAGAGCTCTGCACCCAGTCGAGTTGTTAACGTCTCTTCATCAGGCCACTTTGCATGCAATGACATGATGTTTGAAAATTTTCATGATAGAGGATGTTGCAGTTCTAACGGATTTGTTTTATACAGTAGAAGTAAAGCTGCAAATGTACTATTTACAAACGAATTGGCTAAAAGATTTTCAAGTGAGTATTATATTAAATATAATGGAATGACTATAACCATTACATTTTATTTTTCTTAAACATAGAGCATGGAGTGACAGCCTACTCAGCTCATCCTGGGTTTGTCATGTCTAACTTTACAAGTGGCTATTCTGGATGTAAAGATTGTACAACTATACTACTTACCAAATGTATTGGAGGAGCCGATAAATCATATACAAAGACAGTGGAGCAAGGAGCCCAAACACCTATTCATTGTTGTGTAGCAGAGGGCATAGAGAATGAATCAGGATCTTATTATCAGTAAGCTTTTATAGATAATACAAGTAAATATAAACTAATGTTTCTTATCTAATTATTTGTAGCGAATGTAAAGTGCATGTAAAATCAAAATTTTGCACTGACGAAAAGAATTCTCTACGCCTTTGGGATTTAACAAATGAACTCGTTGGAGCCCAATGGTGATGAATATATCAACGATAAACATTTATACTCGAATATATTGACTTTATTACTTGTTAATCTTTCTTGTATAATGCATTAATTCCTAGAACTATGATAAAGGCTACTATTGATTGTCTTAACGTCGAGATTAATACTTTTTCATTATTTTAAAAAGAGTGAACAAGAACATTTATAAATGAATAAATTATGATAATTATTACAAAATTGGCAGCATTAATACTATTATTTATAGTATGTTATTCAGTATGAGAGAAAGATAAAGATTATTGGATAAATTGAAAATGACATGAAAGCTTAAACTTTAAACTGTTAGGGGAGAAGAGAGAGAATTATTTATTAAATTAGAAGTTGTCCAATACGTAGATTATTATGACAAGCGTTACGAACAGTCTATTATACAATAATTAACGTATTTATTAGACATAAATACTGGTAAAAGCAATATTGATGAAGTAGTTGAAATTATTTTTAAACAAATGAATAAAACCTATTAATTTCTTTTAGAATAAAAAGATATTTCGAGCTGTATTTAAAGATAGATTTGCATCAGTGTTTTAAGCAAAATTTGCACAGACATACATTGATACATCGAAGGCAAACGTTTATGGCTGTAAAAGATTAGATGTACGAACAATTTGTTATATTAATATACAGCAGAATTTTTTAATGTATATACTTGTACATATTTGTTTATAGAATATATATAAATATATAAATTCATAAATATATACCTAATATATATATATATATATATATATATACATATATGTATATATATATAAATTATATATATAAATATACATATATACATATTTCCTTTATTTTTCATTACAATAAAAAATAGTTGAAAAATGAAATTTTTACTTTCAATTATCATCCTCCTCATCATTACCATTATCATCGTCATCGTCATCATTATAATTATACAATCATCATAATTATTGTTATGATTCTATTTTTTTTGATTAGTTTTGATAACTTTTTTTCATTTTATATCTCTTTTTTTTCTGGGGCATGGAATATCACGAAATTTCTATTTAATGTTAATACAATTGATGTTGTTTTTTTTTTCTTTTCATTTTTTGTAAATATTACAAAATACAGTACGGAAACTTTTAGTATGATAAATTCTCTCCAGTTAAAATAATTAAAATTTTTTAAAAGAATAAATCCCATTAATTAGGCCTATTCTGAAAAATGAATTCTTTTCGAACATTTGCTTACATATATACTGTATATATATATATATATATATATATATATAGATATATATATATTCCTTCTTTTTTTAATTGTTATTATTGTTATGATTTTTTTCTTCATTATACATACAGTTTATAGGTAAAAACATTTGTTTTTTTGGGAGATAAAGGTTAAAAAGAAAAAAAAAACTATAAAGAGGCGTTTGCACTTTCCAACCATTTTTATTTTTAAAATGACTGCGTATCGTCGTTCTACACGAAAGCGAATATAGCAAAAAAGAAATTGACAAATTATGGAGAAAGTGGCGCGCTATCCATAGTTTTTGAACACCGTACGAATGGAAACTTATTAACTAAAATATGAAATATAAAAGAATTACGAAAGCTTTTTTTTTTCATTCATGTACCGACTGGCTAAGTAAATGAGATACGGAAGCAGTGCTTAAAACTTTTTGGTAGCTTTTCTTGAAGACTGTATGAACTCTTTGAAAGACTTGGGTGTCAAAACAACTTCTAGCCGTATTTGTCCCATCAAAAGGTTCTATGTAAATTGAAATAAAGATTAAATAAAATTATGAATTGCGTATCAATTCCCAAAAGAGAATCAGTATCTTAAATAGTAAAAAAGCGATACAGGAGATATATAAATATATATAAGATGTATATACCTTCAATGCATAAGCATTTCCATTGGGAGTGATTTTCAGGATTTTCTCTAATTACTGTTGATTTAAGCAATTTTGTCCCTGTTCTGATAGATATAACGTACTTGTCAAAGCTAAAACACAAAAGCAAAATGTTAGAACATTGTGAATAGCTGAACAGAATCAATCATACTCGAATTCTTCACTAAAATATTTAAGAAATCCGATAAATATTTTTCCAACTGTCTGTGAGTTGTTAGAAGGAGGATATTCCATTCTTTCATTTAACGTTAAACTCCTAATATCGGTTTGAGAAGAAAATTTATTCTATAAATAAAAAAAATAATGTGATTAGAAGATTATAAACAATGTTTTTTTCGCTTAAGACAACTTACGGGAAATAATCTTTGCAGATTTGGAATAACTGGAGGATTACAACCGCATTGTAAATAATGTAGGACCATTAGCACTATACTATAGCTCGAAATTGTTCCCTGACTTGCATCATTAATATTTTGAAATTTAGCCCAACTCTTAACGAAGATAACTAGAGGTTTGATACGCCAGTCAACTAGAGAAAGAAATAATAAATTATTATAGTAATTCAATTTAATTAAATATATATAAATACTTTTCGAATATGCATTTAACAAGTGGGTATTTCGTATTCCGACATGATTATTAATATTTAAATCG
Source organism: Dimorphilus gyrociliatus (assembly GCA_904063045.1). NCBI lineage: Eukaryota > Metazoa > Annelida > Polychaeta > Dinophilidae > Dimorphilus > Dimorphilus gyrociliatus. Next base: position 4,466,142 of record CAJFCJ010000007.1, read on the forward strand.
CATTCAATGTGCCTATAACAAAGTAAAATAAACTTGATATATAAATACATATATGTATAATAATTATATTATTAAGCATAATTTGCTTACTTCAAATTGTCAGTGAATTTCAGAATAGGCACTTTGGCAGGAATTAGCAAAATATTAGATATAAAATCTATTGGGAGATTTAAGAAATATAATAATAAAATTTATATAGATAGATAAAGTTGTATGTTTATTTTTTACCAAGCTTTCTTAAAGACCGCTGAACTATTCGTAAAATATCAAAGGCTTCTTGACGCTGATCAATCTATAATTAAAAATATTTTGTATTAGATTATACACTTATTTTATCTGTAATTTAATCTTACCGGTAAATGTGTAAGCATCAAACATAGATCCATATCGCTCTTATTTGTACCGAAACCATTCATTGATGAGCCAACAACATACAAACCAGCATAAGGAAATACTGCTTTGAGAACTGCATTTAGAGCCTCTCTCAACTGCATTTTACCACTATACATCTCAGGGGGTTGTTGCATTTTGTTGTAATGCTCGATCAAGAAAGTGTTTATCTATAAGAAAATAATTTATTATCTTTTCAAAAGTTGATGATTTTTCAATACGTATGGAAAAGAAAAAAAATGGAAGGAATTTCAATTTAATGTTGAAAATATCTAATGAGTACGGTTAGCGTTAAAGTTACCTAAAATACAAAATGGACGATGATTTTTTTTAATCCATAAAAAAAGTGTTTAGTCATTTAGGAAAATGCATTAATTTCTTACAGAAATATATTAATAAATAAACTAAGAGGGAAAGTATTGTATAAAGAGAAAGACTTAAAAGGAAATGTAAGAGATAGATAGATATAGATAGAGAAAATGCGACATGTATATATTTCTACGCGGCTAAAGAAAGGGTGAAAATTGAAAAATGTATGTTATTAAGGTATAATTTTTACCTTCTGGTTGTCGATACGCTTCGAATTATGGGAAATAAAAGAAACGCCGCTCTTAGGATTCGGTCTATAACGTTTTCCCTCAGATGACGAGTCGTTATAAGATGGATTATTCCGTTGACGAGCGGGTTCAGAATAATGTCGTCTGAAAAATATGACAAGTAAAATTTAACACAGTTTTATTCAAAAGGAAAGGATGCTTTTATATTTATTAATAGAATAAAAGATTAATTGCAATACTTACTTAACTCCTCGAGCAGCCATACTTAAGATAAGACCGTTCTGTAACCCAACTGGAGTTCCACAAAGACGACTCTCCTGTAAAATATTATCGATATCATCTTCCGAGCTATTAAGGGCTTCGAAAAGCCTCTTCTGTTCGGCAGGAATGCTGAGCACTTGCTCTTTCAATTCGCTCGCCGAAAGATTAGGCGGGTGATATAAATCTGAGGAAAAGTCCGCTTGCTGAACGTATTGAACAGTTAGTTGCTGCTGCGGAGGAGGGGGTGGCGAAACTAGTACGATTTGTGGCACAACGGGAACAGTCTGAACGACTGGAGAATAAAACATTGTTCATTGAACATAGTTTATTTCAAGACGACGATAAAAAACTGCTCATTTTCCGAAAGTATTTCCACTGACGAATGCGACTGACTTATTTTATATTAAAAAATCTTGGGGGCGGAGAGAAAGGGTTTACTTTATATAAAGAGTACTTGCTTATAAACAACTCAATACGGTTATTTACCGAGCTGACAACTTTATTAACCACTAGGTCTAAATAATCTACCAATAATTTACCTTTAATAAATTAAGATGACCTATTTTTTCCAAATTTCTAATAATTAACCAACAAAATTAACAGCTAAAATATCAAGTTTTGTCCATGTTTTCTGTCCGCGTGTGGGCGATAATTCAAGAACAAGAACATTTATATTGTTTACGTATTTTTCCTTTGAAAAATTATTATACAAATTTTAATATCGAAATAAAAATGATTTGAACAAATATAGCACATGAACATATATTTAAAAGATGTTTTAAGAAATATTTTTCTAAAATCATATCCTATAGGTGTCTCTCGCATCGATTTAAGATAAAATTTCGCAATACATTAAAGAAACAATCTAATATGAGCAGAGAGAATCTCTTTTCTTTTAAATTATTGCGATATAACCATAATAGTATATACAAATCTATTTAGGCGGAAAGAAATAGCAAAGAGTTGAATATAAAAGCTAATTAACCATTAAAATATAAACAAATAAGGATTGAAAGTATCTTGTTTTGTTCTGGTTAATATTTTATTATACACAGAGGAAAAACACTAATAAAAGCATGAAAATATTTGAAAAACAAAAATTGTAAATGTAGAGATACTTTAGGTTTGAAACCATTAAAAACTAATTGAATAGAAAACTACAATATAAATGCATGCATAGATAAGAAAGAGACTGAATTATAGCTAATTGCAATTGAAATTGTCTATGCAATAACAATTGCCTTTAAACGGATATAACAATCACATGACCTTTAAAATTGTCAGTGTCAGTGGCATAGTTAATTACTAAATTAAAAAAAAAAGACAAAGTTGAGCATGTTATTTTAGAACGAAAATATGTAACAATAAAGTTGTTTAAACGATATCAGACACCATTAAAAACAGTAAAAATGCAACAAGATCGAAATAATTCGTATATGTAACAGCAGGGTTAATATTTTTTGTTGTTGTTTTTCAATAGATTTAGAATAGATATACAACATTCTTTTTTGTCAATATATTCTATATATAGCTCTCTCTCTCTCTCTCTCTCTCTATTTTGCCTTTCTAAGTTTTTATGTTGAAATATTACGAAAATAATGTTTAAAAAAAAGTCGATATAAACACGATTATTATAATTATTATGGCTATTTGAATAAATTAAATTATAAATGGAAAAAAAAAACAACAGAAAAAAATAGACCCAAAAAATTATGGTCGAATAATAGAATAGAATTTTTTTAATAAAATGATTGTTTTGAAAGTTCATAAGCTCGAATTTCTGCGAAATTTGAATTTCCAATGCTTAAAAATAAAACATTTCTTGCATCGTTCAAGCACATTCCTCTTATTTCTATATTATCTTCTTTTAAATCGATTACTTGTTCTTTATGATGATCGGATGTCGAAATACGAAACACCATACCGTATCTATCTCCATAAATGATATTCTTTTTCTGATCAACAGCTATAAATTGTGTATTGAATGGTATATCGTTTATCTCTGATTTATAAAACCCATCGGCGTCTAAACATATAATTTTTGAACGAATAAGAACGTATACATTGCGATTTAGATCGACTGAGATGTCTCTTATGTCAGACAAAGGAGTAGATCGTCTAAAAAAGCTTTTAGTTCGAAAACTTTTAATAACTCTTTGAGGTTTAAGCGTTCTTGTAGAGAAATAATGTAACGATTCAAGAGACGCTCCAATAGTACCAAATCTAGCATTTTTAATATTTCTTAAAACTCTTTTTGTAATTGACGATTCGAATTGAACGCCGTCAGTTGAATAGAGATGTAATGAGCTACTTGTTAATATAGCAATTTGTTCACCATCCCAACAGATATCTTTGGCTCCTATACATCTAAACATTGATTGAAATGTTCCAGAAGAAGAGAATATTTGTATAGTCATTAGTTGACTATCAAGACAAGCAACAGATCCAGTTAAATTGTTGACACTTAATTTCGAAATACTTTTAAAGCAGTTAGCTTGAATAGAATTTTGAGAGAATCTTCCAAATCTTAAAATTTCGATACCAGGACGATTCTTTAAGCTCGGATATAAAGAACTCTCGGGCGCTATAACAATTAGAAGAGAAATATACAGTGTATATATATATATATATATATATATGTGTGTGTGTGTGTGTATAATGCGTATTTAAAGAATTCTATGGAATATATGAGATAAAAAGAGAATTTAGCAAGAAAGAAGAGTATCTTATTATTTATATCAAGATGAGGAGACTGATCTTTGTTTATATCTCTGCTCTTTCTATGATGGACGTTACATAGTTATAATAAAATTTTTAATGAACTTACCTGTTCTGCTACGGCTTCTGCTTCTTGGAATTCTCATCGACATATTTCTAGTAAGGCGTCCCGGAATAGGAACATCAATTATTTCCCTTCTTACAGGTGGTAATGATGTTCTAGATCTTGTTCTTCCAGTATATTCGGGATTATAAGGAGGTGGACGTTCTTGATTTTGAAGAGCAAGAATTGATTCGTTAGATTCTTTTCTGCATAGGCCACAAACTTGATTGGGAAGACTCTGATATTCTGGAAATCTTGAATAGCACACTTGACATATTGAATGATTACAGATATGACGCAATATATCTTTTGGATTATGGCAAATAGAACAATAATCCTTAGAATTTGGTATATCAACTATAATTCCAGATCTTGAATTTCGTATTAGTTTTTGTAAATTCAAAGCAGTCTTATCGGTTGTAATAAATGAATATTTTGTAAAAAATCCACAGCAATCGCAGATTAATCCAGTAGAATTTCCTAATAGTTCATTTTCCCTAACACAAAACAAACATATCGAATGCTGACACGATAATAGTTGAGGTTTTCTCGTATGCTTATCATAGAGATTCCGACAATTTTGACAAAAAATAAGATATTTTATTATTGGGTGGTCGACATCCATCTTGATTTATCGTCTCTGCTAGAAATCGAAATAGATACTTTAAAAGGCTATCTCGTTAGATTAACTCTCTTCGAAGACTTAACTAAACACTAATCAGACAAAAGAGTTTGAGCACTAAAATAAAACTATTTCAAACAATTTTAGACCTATCACAAACGTAGATGACTCATTTTTTAAAAATTAAACAAAGAGTACAACTAATCGCCTTAGTTAAAAGTGTATAAAATCAACTTACCTCCGACATTAATTGTTCGGCATTCGTTTGACCTTTCATACTAAATTATTATTAGCATTTTAAAGATCTTTTCGCTTGTTAGATATAAATAACCGTCTAACCGACGCCAATACCTGTGGAAAATACCCCTGGAGAATCCATATAGTCACATGACAAAACAAATTCGATGATTGGTCAATAAATTTGAATTTATTTGAATTATATTAATTGCAAAAACCGTTACAGTGTTTATATGTTTGTAATAAAAATTGGTATGTTAATAATGAATAAAAATCAATAAATTTTTAGAATATTTTCAATAATGTTTTTAAAAAGGAAAAAAAACTGTTGAATTATCATGAAAAATGATAAAAATAAATATAATCATTTATTTGCTATGATTAACATTTATTACCAATTTTTTAAATATTTTGGCTTATTTTGCATTGTATTTTATTGTTTTCTTTAAAGAAATGAATATAATTTAAAAATAATTTAATATAACGCAAATATAAAAATCATTTACAACAAACTTCTTCCTTCTTAATTTGTATGATTTTCATAAAAACTTTAATATATCACAAATAAAACTGATAGCCATAGATATATAATGAACAAATATGTATGTATACAATAAATACATTGTATATACAAGCTTATTTATAAAAAGTTGACAGTTTTATTACAAGAGATACTATTTCAGCTTTATTATTATATCTTATTATGGTTTTTTTTTTTAATAAAAAAAACTTACAGAAGGGAAAACAAAGTTTTTTTCCTAGTTCCTTCATCCTGTTACTGAAAAATTTATTCATTTTATAAGCTTTTTTCTTTAGGAAGTGTCATTCTAACTATCATATTATTAAGCCTATATTACTCAATACTATGTTGCTTATGTGGCTTATTCTAATTTAAAGTTGTTCATATTCTTTTCAAACCTACTGCATATGTATTATATTTCAATTGAAAAAAAAAACAATAGATGGCGCTGTTAGTATAACAATAATAATTAACAATAAGCGAACCTTATGCTATATAGTTTTTACTGAATATGTAACTACTTCCTTCTCTCTCCTATCTGAACCAATTAGTGGTAAAAGTTGTAAAAGTAATTGAGTTTAGAAAGTAAAATACTTTAATTAAAAATTTTTCCTATCAGCCATCGTCACTTGGGAGGATGAGAGGAGGGGGTGGAGGTTGTAGGGTAGGAGTCAAACGGTGCTAGGGAAAGGAAAGTAGCGAATACGTGTGTAATATATTTTGAAAAAGTACGGCAATGTTTCTACGTGATGTAAAATTCTTTATACATAATTATATTTAATGTAATTGGTTTTGTATATATAATATATATATATATATATATATATATATATATATATACATATATTATATAATAGTCGATAAACGTGCTAATATAAGTTTATGCTACTAAATGAAAACTTCTGCGTCGTGTAAAGATTTTGTCGTGAACAAGAAAATATTTATTCATTCTTTGTAAAGGAACAACAACGCTATAACTAAATCACTTACTAAGGAATGATATTTAAATAAAATAGATAAGTTTCATTGTGAGTTATATAAACTATTGATAGTGGATTATATAGATATAGTTTATATCTACTTGTATATAGTATACAATTTATATATATATCGTATATATCGATCTATACCAATGTTCCCTTTTTTTGGAAGTGAAAAACAGCATCTCCACCCCCTTAGATTTACGCCCCCGCGCAGTTTTCTATAAAGTATCCTTACCTCTTCCCTGATTTCTTACAGTGACAGGAAAAGAATCGAAATAATCTAGAACAGTTTTCCCTTAAACATTAATTATTAATGGCAATTAAATGATTAAAGAAAGAGGAATATTATCTTATTCAAATTAGGTTTTGTGTAGTGACGTAGAAAAGAGAATTTATTTGAGCAGGCAATTTTTAAATCTGCCTCAAAATGCTTTGATGGATTACTGTAATTATATTCTTGCTAAACAGTAATTTTCCCGCCTTATTGTATTTGGGAAAAGTTTCATTATTCTAAATGTTTCTTTAAAGTCGTTACTGGAGTAAAAATGAGAAACTTGCATAGAGATGGAGAAACATTGAGATAGAGAAAAGGAAAGAGACAGATAAGAGAAATAGATGGGTAAATAGCGAGAGACAATGGGGGAGAGTAAAAATAAAGAAGAAAAGAATTGAAGAGTAATATGTGTTTGAGTAAGAAATTTTGAATAAGATAAGCTTGGGATTGAGATTATCTTTATTAAAGTGCATAGAAGATTATCTTTAATGAAAAAAAAAGCACATGAATATTTTCGTATAAAATTGCCATGCAAAAGAAAAAAGACCCTTTTTAAAATTTTTTCTTGGAAAATGATCGGTTTACTAAGGAATACGATACATCAACTAGGCTTAATAAAATTTCTAATAAACTGCAATATCACGGTGAAATCCAAAACACGCAACATTCTACATATATTTACTTAAAAAACTATGTTAATTTGCTTTCATTTCCTATTTAAAATGTTTTCTTTTTTCTTCAAAAATAAAATAAATTAGAAGGTAAAATTAATAAATTAATATATAAAAAGAAGAAAGGAATTAATGGTACTTCCGGTTGAATTTTTCTTTTTGAATGTACATTTAGTACTAAAATATATAGTATACAATATATGTATATATATATAAATGGATATATACTGTATATATCTACAGTTTGAATGGAAGAAAAGGAGATACGCTGCACCTGCCGCTTTATAACAATTATAATAGAAAAATATTTAAATAGAAGGTTAATTTCGCCTTATAATTTCGTTTATATGTATTTTGCTTATAAATAAGGTAATTCTCTCGTAATGAGAGATATTTTTTTGCTCTCGCCATTTTTGACTCCGTTTTCATTTACACATAATCACGATCTATAACAAAAACGACGACGCTCTTTTGTTATATTCTTCGTAATAATACCGTTCAAGGTTTATTAGCCTTATCGTTTTAAGTAAATAAGGTAAACCATAGGATGACAACAAATCTCTAGACTTCTACTATGGTACATAGATATCTTTCTCTCGTAGATAAATACTAGTTTTTACAAATGTCTCTTCATGTTGTTTGTATCTTGCAATACTTTAAACTATATTATATCTAACGGAAAGTTGAAGGATTAGATGTATCATATAGTAAGTATATTAATAAACACAAGATATTGCATGTATAAACTGTATATACGACACATTCACATGACATTCACACACTCATCTTCAAAAAATAGCCTGTTAATAAAAAAACGCTATTGAAAAGTGATCGAGATATTAGTATTAGGTCAGTTTTCCTCTTCACAAACGACCACTTTTTCTCACATCTCCCAAAAGTGGCTTTTTCTCATTCTCTTTTTCCATTTTCTCTTTTTTTATTATTGTATTGGGTTTACTTTTCAATTTGTAATTAAACTTTCCATACGTAATTACCGTAACCAATGACGATATTGTACAAGAAGTTACTGCAAGGGCAAAGCCCGAGCTCAGTTTACCAAAAGCATCACCAGAAAATACGAGAACCGAAATAAGCGTTGAAATAGTAGAGAAGAAGAATAAAGAGGCTAAAAAGTACTTCTTTACATACTTTCCATATCTTTCGACAGTAGATCTCGCTTCTCCGATATCGAACGCGTAGAATATGGAATAAATAAATGCTGAACTCTGGCAGATTACCGCAATAATCATGAAAGCCTGACAAGTTTGCAGACGAGCTAAAAAAAAAAAAAAAGAGGATAGCACAAATTTTTGAATAGATTCAGTTCAAAATAATAATTATGTGGTTTTGTTCTATTTATGACCAACTTCCCCAGAAATTTTTAATAAAAGAGTGTCTTAATTAAGCATGTGTAGGCAGCGCTGTATATCAAAAACGTGTACATAATGTACATAAATATTCTTAATATATTTTTATATATACATTTATATGTGTCTATATGTACACGTATAAGTTTATTTGAATAGAATTAGAACAATTATTATATATTTAACACCATTCTTCATTTCTGCTATTTAGGCAACTTTTTAGTATTCTACACAAATATTTTAAACAATAATTAAGTTGTTTAGACAATCACTCTCAACAGTTTTTACCTGAGGGTCGTTGTATATCTCGACAACCGAGGAAAAGTCGGCTACATACTCTAAATAAACCCCCATAAATGGATCCGATTCCATCCATCATTTGATAAATGTTCCAGGTGGGAATAGCTAGGCTTATAGAATGTATAATTAGATTAAATAATATTAAGCCGCAAAGGGCTCCGTTCGCTCTTATATTATCTATATTCATATTTCTTTTATTTGTATATTATTCTCGACAATTTTCTGCTAAACACTTCGCCATTTTGGTAGAAAGTCCAAAAGGAGGCGGAGTTAATAATCTCCGCTTTAGGCCTAATACATACTGTATATACCGCCGACGCTTCTTGTTCCCAGCATATAAGAGCCTCGTTTAAGTAAGGAGTATCTAAAGACACAATTATATATATATATATATATATCTTATATTTTTCAGAATAAAGTATATACTTATATATTATATTATATTTATATATATATACAGTATACATATATATATATATATATTAAAGTATATAAGATATATACCGTATATATTAATTAACTTTTGCGAAACTACACTATCTGTTAAGTCATCTTCCAGTATGTATAAATATTTAAATTATTAACTATAATTTTGTTTTGATAATATTGAATAAATTGATTTAATTGTATTATATATAATCAAAATAAAATATATAAAAGTATAGACAATATATATAATCAGTATATATATATATAACATATATTTGAATATTTTTACCTAACATTTACCTAATAATTTAGTACATTTACTTTTTATCTCTTTGTCTAATTGGATGTTTTTTCATTTTTTTATAAAATATTCTTAACATAAAAGTAAATAAATAAAAAATATAATACTATTAATTTTTTACATTTTGACTAATTTATCTATATCTGTATGGTTTATAAATAGATGTTTTTACACTATATATATATATATATATGTCATTCTTTTAGCAAACGCGCATTCGGCAGTGAGCATGCTGGTTCGCCTCTTTCTCGTTTACCTATTCTTACTTATTGCATCAACTTTTGCCAACGAAGAACAGTTAGACCTGTGGAATAGGCCTAAAAATGGAATACTTAATGGTAAGTTGAAGCTACTTTTAGCTACTTATTTGTCTTGTTAATTTCTTGTACTATCATTAAATTCTTAATTAACATATTTATTGCTACTTAAAAAAGAATAAGGAAAAGCCCATGTATAATCGTAGTATCAATGCTGAAACGTACTGTTGATTATGATCACTAGAAATTAAATCCTTTTAATTCGAAATAAAAGATGAATATCTCTCCCTCTGCTTTTTATTATTCATTTCGTGTCTTTAATCTATTCTTTTTTTAACTTTCACGATAAGAAATTCGAAAATAACATCATGATTTCATTGAAACTCCATAACAGAAATTTAATTTTATTACTTTAGATAGAAGTAATGAAAATTTATGAATACTGAACAGAGAAAGAGAGAGAGAGAGAAAGAGACGAGCTAACAGTAGAAAGAGAGTAAAACTTGCACAAGAATGTTAAGGATATTGCCAATCAAGCATATCTTATCCATCCTTTAAGTTTATTATATCACCTTATAATATTGAAAATTGAGAATTATCCCAATATTAGTTGGATAATTGTTCTAATTCTATTTACATTTGCTAATAAATTATCAAGGAAGTATACATTAAATGAGTAATTCAAGGTATTATTTCTAAGGGACTATTATTAAATAACTTTATATCATTTTTCTATTATAAATAATTTATGCTTTGTAACCTTTTTCTGAAGAGGACTCTCTCATTATACCAGATCTAATATCGTAAAGAAAAAGTCAACATAGTATAGCCGACTTTCTAGTTAAGAACCGTATAACTAGCTAATAAACTAGATTTACAAGTTGGCATCAATCTAAGTCCTTATTTTCTGAATTAACGTTACCGGAAATGACAAATATATTTAGCAAATGTCACAAATTGTTAACAAGAACCTTTTGCTGATAAAGAGAAGTCTGTTTTTTTTATTAAAATTATAAGAAATAAAAGAAGAAGGCTTTCTTTGATAAACTTTATTCGTTCGATAAAAATATAATAAAAAGAAAGATTCTCACATTTCAATCTAGCAACTAGCCTAAGGGTCTAATTAGGCTATGCTTGACAAAGTTTTGTACTCTTAAGTAGAGTTAAATAAGGGATATCTAGTACTCCTTTATGATACAAATTCAACGTTAATCTCGAAACAACTTTGAAGCTCTATAAGAGATTATGAGATAAGATGCACTTAGTTCGTCTCTCCCTTGGGTGCTTTCAAATAGGCAAATCTTTTTAATAGATATTTAGTATCGGGATTCACCCTATTCTTTAAACTCTGTGCTTTTTTTTGCAGATTTATTAGATGGAAGTCGTCTACCGTCGCTTGGGAGTCTTTCCATCAAGCAACAAGAAAATTATCCGCTAGATGGCATACGTGAAAAGAAAAGATCGTGTTGGAAAAGATTAACTGCCCAGAACTTTTTTAGCTTTCTAAGAAGAGGAAAAATTTGCGGTAGACCACTATATAGAATGAGATTCGGTTTGGGAAAGTAAAAAAGATAAATATCATCATTAGCAACAGCTTAATTAATATTTTAATTTATTCAAATGTTTCATACACAAAAATAATTCTGAACAGTTTAAGAAAAAGAATCATATTTAAAGAGAAAAACATTAAAGTCTATATAAATTTTAGCTTTTCACTGTTCTTCTCTGCCATTTACAAAGAGATCAAAAATGTTATTTTTCTGTCTGTTCAATAGTTTCGATGTTGTCATGATGAAATAAAAAATAAATTATGTGCGTACTCTGAATTCCTAATAAAAGAGAAAATGAAGAAAAATTACAGACGTTGAATATTCATTTCATTAAAAAATTTGCATATTAATTAGAACAAATAATAAATCATTTAGGAGAGTGGAAAAGGTAAAATTGTAAACAGTGAAACCGTATAAATATACAAACATATATGGATAAGAAGATAAAGGATAAGCGAAAAAATTAATCAATTATTCCTAATAGGGAAAATCGTCCACTTTCGTTCTTCCTTGCCCTTGATCGTATGGAAAAATTGTTTATCTATGTCTAAACTGTCACATTTGACCGAATCAAGAAAAAAAATCGGTTAATTTTCTACCAAGATTGTTTAAATAAACGATTTTTATCTCTTATAAAAATATTGTATCAATTACGTTCTTTTTAATATAATAACAGGGCGAAAGTGAGTAAATATAAAAAAAAGGTTAGAAAAGAGAGAGCAAAAGAGAGAGAGAGAGAGAGAGAGAGTAAAAAGAAGGAATGATGAATTCTCAAATGGAATAAAAAGTAATTAAAAAGTCATTTATTTAAAGAAATATTAAGTAATATTACGCTGATGGTGGTAACTTTTGTAACATTTTTCTTTTATTGCGCTTCTATAAAAGATCTGTACAAGAATAGAAACAAGATAAAAAGAGATAGGTCGGAATAAGTTTAACTAATGTTTCTCTTTCTCTTTTTCATATTATCCTGTTTGATTCTACAAGAATTATTTTTTGCAAGTAGAACTTATTGATCTTCTGACCATATATGAATGTCTAAATGTAGTATATGCATTATACAGTATATATACAATATATGTAGTATTCTGTATTGTAAATAGACGTATATGTTCTATATTTATTATATTTTTCGTATCAAGATATATTAATACAGTATATGTATGTACAATAGATACAGATGGATATTATTGGGGATTTTTTAATGAAATAAAACTGTTCATATTCTGAATAAATCTTCATCGTCTACGTGAACACTTTGACGGTTAAAGTTAAAGCTACTTTGTTCCGTTTGAAAGCTAACACATGGGCTATAAGGGCTACCTCCAGCCGAGTTGAAAGCGGCAACTCTAGCTTTGTAAACTGTTCCGTACAGGAGGCCATCTACCGTACAAACTCTATCTTTGCCTGAGTAAACTTTATGGAAGTTTTCTCCTGATCCGTCATCCAATTCTAGTACAAAATTGTCGGCTTGTGCTAACCAGGCAACCGTTACGCTATTACCCTGAACTGAACATCGATTTCTTACAATTTTAGGTGATTTGGGCGGTTGGAGGGGAGTAAATTTAATATTTTCTACAACTTCAGTTACTGGATGAAGATCAACTGCAATGTCAAATTCAGTGGCTACAGTTTCCCTGTCAAACTTCTTAAGGAAGAATCTTTCCGCCTCGGCAGCTCTGCACATCATTGGAGATGCCGTTTGAAGAAAGGCAACTGAATCACTCTCCTTTAATAATTCGATGGAAAATTGTATAAAACCGTTAGTCTTTTGTAATTGCCTTTTGCAGTCAGTCGCTCGATCCCTTAATTGCTGTAATTTAACTTCCCTCTCTTTGGCAATCTGTTCGACTAGTTTATCCCTTTTAGTGGTTATCGACCTCATCAAACGATCAAACTGCTCAACTAGATTGGCTTGTAATTGGTAGGCGTTCGTTTCGATTTCATTCTCTGCACTCTTCAACCTTTGACAAAATTCGCTGGCTGTCTTTGCCTTTTCGCTTAGTTGTTGTAATCTTAGCGATAATCGATTCTGTAATGGTGTAAAAAGATTATAGGGTTTGAAAAGCTGATAGGGGGATTTAAACGCCTGTTTGCCATAAGGGCTACAACCTGGACCCCGGTATCATCCAGTTTGTTTGTGGAACGCGGAAATCTCATTAAATCGGCGCCGCCCGGTCTGTAAACGGTCGCGTATCTTATTTTCGGTACAGACAATTGGGCGCCTTTTTTTCTCACCCAATACCCCACTTTTTTATTTCTTTATTTATATATTACAGGGGAGTTTTTTTTATTCTTCTTTCTTTGCAGTATATCTTTTTTTTCTTTTATTCTTCTTTATGAATATAAATAGCATTCATTTAAAAGAAGAAGAAAGATCTTCTGCACAAACTTGCCCACCCGTATTATAATCTAATATCTTTTCCACATAAAGAGCACCTAAACTATTTTTCTCAAAGTGTACTAGAATAGCAAATAGAGTACATATTTGAATGCATTTATATAGTTTGTATACAATATACAGTCGCTTACAAACACGCATACAGACACGCACATACTCAGTTTCAGTATATACTCTCCCCTCTCACTGTATGCATACATATGTTTTATTTATAAACATATGTACTCAAGCGTCTATATTCATCTACCAAAACATATTAAATGTTTTTTTTGTACAATTGTATATATGTGCTTTAAGCATACTATAACTGCAATAATAAAAAAGCGACGGTCTTTGTATATATACACATATATATATATATATATATATATATATACATAACGCTTTTCTCATGTCAAAAGTTAAGTTTATTTACGGTAGTTTACGTGACAATGTACGGTTTTTTTCTCTTGAAGTAAAATGAGAATTTTAGCTTTGTAAAATGAGAGCAAAAGATTAAGTACTACCGTACAAATACTAGGGTATATTAATATATACGTTTACGGTATGCTTGCTTTACTTAAATATTATAGAATAGTAGTACATGAGATTATTAAAAATGACAGATGGCGCTCCAAGGCTGTTTTTTGACACCTCTCCTAAAAAAAAAGTAAAAGGAAAAGAATTATCAAAGGAAAGTAAAAGGCGAGAAAGGGGGGGAAAAGTGAAAGTATAACGTAGAAGTAACGCTATCCAGCCGGTCCTTTATTCTTCGCCAAACTGCCATATGGCCGTTAAAAATTTAGGCCTAGTTATAAAAGAGGGAAAAGAAAGTTAATTTTATTTTTTCTAATTCAAAACAAACCCCTATCTGTGCATAAAAAACATTAACTGTTTAACGTCTCTTTTTGTTTAATTAATGAAGCCAATAATACAAAATTAAACAAGTTCTTTTGATGAGGATAGAGCGAGAGAGAGAGGAGGAAAAAGAGACGGTCTAGTCTCTTAATTTCTTTTATCTGCTCTACTTTTTCTTTTTTTTTTTTTACTAAACGCGAATTAGATTGATAGATAGGAAGGAAGATAGTAAGAGTACAGGTTAACGATCTAGGGGGAAAGCATAAGCGTTTGATTATGTATGTATATATATCTACCGTTCCAGAAAAACATCTAAGATTGCGAGTACTCTTTTGATAGAATATAATAGGAGAACTATAGTACGATTGTAGTAATTGATTAATTATCTATTGCCGTGAATGGTTTGAGCTGGAAAAGAGGACATCCATTTATGTCATTAATTTCCAAGCTGAATGAAATAATTGAATCAAGTAGGCTGCCGCTTCTGAATGATTTTAGAATAAGAGAAAACTGACGGTTACAGAAATAGAGCAGAATCGTAGCTTTTTATCCCTTGTGACCCTAAAAAGCATGCTTTTTAGCACGGCGGGTGATAAATACGCTTGACAAACTACGACAAACATTCTATATGGCGCCATTCTGTCTGGAATCGTCTCAACGGACGCTTTCGTAAATTCTTTCCATCTATCTATCTCTTTCTTTCGTTTCGTTTCTTTTATTCTTTACTATATCCAATCTCTTCTCCATTCTAATTGGAACGAGATGTGGAATTGGTAGATTAGTCGAATAGATAAGATAGAAAGGGGTGAGAATTGCGATAATACGCTCAACTCCCCAAATGCACATGTGCGATTGCATAACTTATTTGACGATATACGCAACAAAAGCAATATATTTACATCCACCAAAGGAATCCTGACTTAATTGGCTTTCGACAAGTTTCTAAAATGACCAACAAACTTATCGCCCCTTCACATCAAACGTTGAGAAGAAAGACGACTTTTTAACTTACTACAATAGATTGTCAAGTTCGGTTAAAGAGGTGGAAGTGTTATAAGGTAGGGGGTATTTCGTTAAAAAAAAAAGGAACGCCCAGAAAAAATACTTTCTTAAAAAACAAGCGAATAGGGAATTCATCACTTCAAAGAACTAGAAAAATCTTAAATACATATTAGGCCTATATTTATGGCACAAAAATTCTTTCAGTTAGAAGGTTTGTAGAGGAATTCCAAGAGGGGGGCGTTTCTTTATTTCCACCCTAGTTAAGAAGAAGCGAATATTTCAATAAACCGTCTGGTAATTGACCTCATATTACTAACAGAATTCAATAGGCTTTTAACGGTCGAAAAGAAGTCTGGAGGACGTCATAGCAACGCTTGTTGACCCTTACAAGATTCTGACACGTGACAATTTGTTTTTAAATAAAAATTTCCCTAATTTAACTCCCAAGGCTCTCAAATATGTTAAACCTGTTTACATAAACAAAAAGGATGTGTACGAGCGATAGACGTAATACCTTTCTGCACTAGATTCCACACCTGTAATAGGCCTAAGTGATGAGGTGGGTGGGGGGGATGGAAGCATTGATAGGAGCGAATGAAAGTGAAAAAAAAAGAAGAAAGCTAAGGCAAAGACATAAAGGAAGTAGAAAGTTATTTAATAGTGAACGAGATAAAGTGTTGTCATCTACTCAGATTTCCTTTTCTTATTTGATGGCAAAGGTAAGGTTCTATAGGAATCTTGTTATTATTATTTTTTTTAATATCTAGGCCTACGAACTCCAGTTATCTCTGTTAATCAAACACAATAATTACAGGCATATATAAATATATGCAATCTAGAATATACACTGATTCGATTAATCCGCTTTATGGAAGCGGCGGCGCCCAAATGTCTGCGAGAACGGAGCTTTTTGGCGCCGAAAGCGAGAACGAATTGAAAAAAGTCTTTCGGATGAATACTTTTATCGAATCGGTAAATAGACGAGGCCGAGATAAGCCACGATCTTGAAATTTTTTGTTATATATATTTATATATAAATATATATAAATATCAAAATTTTCTATTCATCTAACAATAGTACGGTACCGTGTAAATTAGCATGTAATTTTCAAAAACTGTTAATTATATGGTCTATTCTATTTTTCAAGATCGTGGGTGAGAAATTTTCCTTTTTCAATAAGAAAAGAAATCTCTCCCCTACCTTCCTTTTTTTTTTATCTTCCATATTATTTATATATTTATAAGGACGCAATTATTAAGCCTTTTACTTGAATAAGAATTGCAAGCAACCCGCATTCTCCTTTTGTTAAACGACAGCATAAATAGGAAGCAATTATAAATTCATATATCATAAACCGTCTTTTCTCTCTGTCGATTTTCTAATTCCCAATAGTAATCTTTCTATTAGATTGCGAAAACAAAGATCTGGACAAGATTGATATGATAGAATGAATAAGTTAACTCATTCCCTCCACTATCGTATTAATTTACCATTAAAAATAGTCTAGCCTAAATATTAACTCATTTTTCTTTGAATATATTTATTTTTAGATGCTTTAAAGGAAATGATTCATACTTTTATAGTTAAGCTAAGAAAGATAATCTTAGATTCATCTTCTAATCTCCCTTTTTTACTTACTCCATACTCTTAGTGTTCTCATACAAACTCTATACAATATATATTGTATGTATATATTCATATACATTATAAAAGATTTTTTATTATCTTGTCAAAACCAAATACGACAACTATATTTACTATTAAATACTACAAGTAGTAGCACCCGTATCACTTTGTTTTCTATCACGTGACTTATTCAAATTCTACAAAAGTCGATTATTAGCCTAAAATTTTTATAGACTTCCGCAAAACAAATATATTAAAGTTTATGCCCAACGTAGATAAACGACTTTAAATATATAGTATATATCATTTATCGTATTGATTTTTTCGTTACTTTATGCACACTTTTAATAAGTATGCACTTAAAATATATACAGCTCCATACCCTATACATACAGCCAGACGTACGTATAACATATATACAGTTAGCAATTCGCTTATATACACTATATATATATATATTAAACAAGAAACATGACTGCCATCCTTCACACCAAAAAAATCAAACAGTATATATATATAATACATTGTAATCTACTTATAAAGGGTAAAATTTAACCAATAGATTAATGATCGTTCTTTTATAAATTGTAAGTTTTAATAAAGAAAAAGAAAGAGCTTTTCTCTTTCGAGTATGAACTCTACTTTTACAATAACTATATAGGAAACAAATACAGTGAAAACTAGTGATTCACCTAGTTTATAGTACAATTACGAATATAACCTCTTTAGACAAGAATGATTAAGAAACGCCCGATAGTGTAGGCATTAGGTTTCAATTGACTTATTACTCGTAGAATATTTTTTTTGACGTCCCGCCTTAATTTATACTGGAGCGTTTCCTTTTAAGGGAAATTGAAAAGTTCTCTCTTTTTTGAATGTTTATATTAGATATTTAGTACGAAAAATAAATTTATCCCTCTTTATTAAATGATTAAGAATTACGTAATTGGGTTTATATGAAACATTTCACAGAGATAGCAGCTGCTTGCACGCAAATTTCATCGATTTCTTTTACCAAATGTTTGTCACCTGACTAACCGTAATGCTTATATCTATATATACTTACATTATGTACATAAATATATAATATAGGTAACGCTTTACAAAAGAATAAGTTTGAGTAATCTATAAAGAATATAATAGTGACCCGTCACTAGATAAAAAAAACCGGGTATATAATAGATAAACATGTGTTAAGAGCACAATTGAGTTAGGGAATTAGGAACCACTTATAGATATATTATTATTATTAATAAATATAACAATAATAATAATAATAATATAATATTCTCAATTGCATTTCTCTTAAATAACTAGCCTGACGCGTTGAAAAATGACTAAGCGCATTAAAAAGAAATCACAACCTTTTGAGCCTTTGACGCATTGCCAATCGGTACCGATTCGTGATCAATATGTCTCTGACAGCAAACCGAACATACCAGAATTTTACAGTCCATACAGTAGGTTGATAAAACTTGAGAATGTTCTTTGCAGTTTCCATCCTGCTTTAGTTTTAATACAGTTGAACCTTCGTTTGCAGCTATAAAGTTATGATTTGATAACGGGCCGCTGTTGGGATGGCATGCTTGCTTACAGGTTTTGCAGTAAAACACTTCACACTGTTCGCAAATGTCCGTTGCCTCCTCTCCACATATTTGACAATATTGCATATCGTCTTTTCTTTGTTTTTCTACTATTCTAGCTAAGGCTCGGTTCCTTGTCAGTGCCGCAGCCCCTTGCGAGGCGTCTAACCAAATCAGCCGCTTACAAACTGGGCATTGCAGTACTACTGTTGACTGTAGAGCCAATAGGCTAGCTGAATTTGGCGTACCAATGTAGCTATTCGGTCGGCTACTACAAATTATTCCAGAATCGGTTTCACTATTCAACGAGAGCTTATCAAAATCCTGTTGCTCAAAATCGGATTGTATAGCTGGAGATTGTAAGCCTACTGCACAAGCGAGGCAAATAGAATGGCCACAGTTAAGAAGAACTGGATTAGTATAGAATTTCTTGCAAATTGGGCACTTGAGCTCTTCTTCCATTATATTCTTATGTCTCTTCTTTTAATAAATCTATTATTTTCCTCTATGCGACATGAAAAAAGATACTCTCCACTTAAAATCCCAACATACCGCTATTGACCGCTGTTAGAGAGTGAATAAAAGTTAGTTGACGATTTTCGATTGCGCATGGTGGCGCTGTTGCAAATACTATTAGTCCTTACTAGATGGCGAATATCTACGGGTTGTATCGGGTGTATACCCGCAGGGTTTATTCCCTATAGAATTTATTATACAGCTGTTTTCCTTTATTTCTAATGTATCTAAACTGGGGATTAATTAATTATAGGATTTTCAATAGTAAACATTGGAAGAAGAAAACAAGCTTGAATATTCCTTTTCGTATTATTTAAAGTAGAGAAAAATTAATTTTCAACTAAAATTAGCTATCATTATGCACTAATTGCTTCAAATACTCGAAATACTAAGGGCTTACTTCCTCTTCTTAAGTCCGCATATTACTATCGATTAATTAATCATTAGCATATTGCGAAAAGGGGAGAAAAAAAAGGGTTTCAACGATAATCTTAGTCCAATTGCTTCCTGTTCCTGTCTCTCTCTCTCTCTTTCTCTCTGTGTGTGTGTGTGTATCTGTGTACTCCACCCGTCCCTCACTTTTTACTCTAA
The DNA here is from genome assembly GCA_904063045.1 of Dimorphilus gyrociliatus. Classification (NCBI taxonomy): domain Eukaryota; kingdom Metazoa; phylum Annelida; class Polychaeta; family Dinophilidae; genus Dimorphilus; species Dimorphilus gyrociliatus. The sequence goes on from CAJFCJ010000007.1 coordinate 4,486,239, forward strand.
AAATAACGAATTTATCCTATACTTAAATCTAATATACATATATATTAAAATATTATCGTAATTCTTGATGGTTTATATTTGTATTTTTTATAGTTTAACCTATTTCCTTCTGGTTGGATTCTTATTTCTATATGTAAATTACTTTGATTATTTCAATTCTTTGTAAACAATTTATGCTGTGTACCTATACCATTCACTTAACTAATAAAATGACTAACTCCTTTGTAATAGCAAGGAATAAATATGCAAATTATACTCATATACATATATATATATATATATATTGTATATAAGTACAATAGTCAAATACTTGTAAACTGTATAATTTCTCTTGATATTTATAAATATGTTATTGAAACTTATAATGGTCTTTTCTGTACGAAAAATTTTGTTTTATATGATTTTAAGTACACATTCTAACTATTTTGTCACCTTATACGTTTCTAACAATTCTATATTTACCGACAGATGGCATTTATTTTACAACTTTTTTAACATTTTATGCATCATTATTGAAATAAGGAAAAGTAAGGGAGAGGGCAAAGAGAGGTGAAATAAGGTAATTTGAACTCAATACTTTTGTTTATACGGTCAACGTATACACAAGGAAAGTTTTTTTCATACCCCTCTCTCTCTCTCTCTCTCTCTCTCTCTCTCTCGATATACCTGGCTTTTTTTGTTAGTTTATTTTTTCCATTAAAATTCTAGTACCGTAGAAAATTGGTACACGCTGAGACTTATCGACTCTAGATAAAGTCCCTCATTAATATTCATAGGGGGTGCTGATAAAACAAAAAAGAGAGAAGAGAGAGAGAGAGGGAGAGGAAAAATTTTAATTAACATTGTCCCATCCAAAGTTTTCTCTCTGATGACGACTCACATGATAAAAAAAGGGCAGAAGAGAGAGATAGGTGGATAGATAGCGCGAAGAATTTAGAGGGAGTATAGCATATCCAGAAGTGGTAAAGAATTAATTAGCGTGATATATCTGGTTAAAATCTCGCGTGGTCAAGACTGCTAGATCGATTTAAATTCGTAAATTTGCACATGAAATAGTTAACAGTACCTGATATTCTCATTAAACATAGATCATTAGTCGTATTTGATTGGCTGTTGATTTAAAATGTTTACATTAACGTGAATAAGACGAATGCAAAACATAAAATTGCCAACAACCAGAACGTTATAAATGCTGTATATAGAATATATAAATAAATATATATATATATATATAGAGAGAGAGAATTTTATATATAAAAAGATGATAAACTCATAGAAAAAGAATAAGAAAACTTTAATAACAATACATAAATAGTAGCAGTAATAATAAAGTTATATTCTTCCAATTCCCATTTAGAAATATACAAAAAAAAAGGAAAAGGGACTTTCTTACACTGTGAATAGTTAAATATAAATTTAGAATATAAGAATTTTTGGCAATTTTAACGCCGATTGCTTGACCTGAATGGGATAGAACCGATCGATTTAGTTTATTGTTCCTTTCCTTTTATTCTTAAATATTTTTTGAAATTGCTACTTTGCATTTTTTTTTGGATTTAAATTAATAAACAAATAGATATGTTTATAAATTTGCATATTTAATCTATTCATGGATCAAAATTTTTATAGTCCTTCCTACGATTTCTATTGTATATACGAGAATAAAACTTTTGGTTCAGGTACAAAACTACGGATACTTAATAGGTTAAAAAACCGGAAATCCTATAAAGAATGGACAGAAGGTGTTAAAGATGAGGAAAATAATTATAAAACTATTGGTTGTCCGCCCCTTGACAACCAAAATTTCCTTATAGAACTTAAAGAATGTTGTGAATGGGTCGTTAAATGCTGCGGGAGGTGGAAAAGTTTGCGGTTGGATTCCTCTTTGGAAAATTCTTTAGTAATAGAGAGATTGACGGAAGAATAAATCCATTATGTATTTGTTTTTGAATGTTATTAATAAATGGAAATATTTATTCTTTCGTCAAATTTCTGATACTTACAATTGGTTTAATAATAATTATTCTATTGATTGTTATCTATTATATATATTTATGGAAATATTCGAAATTAGAAGCAAATATTGAAGAGAAAGCCATAGCATTAAAATTATCTAATGAGTTGAAGAATAATTTAAATAGTTTCGTTACTCAACAACAAACTATTGAATTATTACGAGAAGTAAAGGCGAATATACGAAAGAAAGCAGGAAAATTAAAGAGAAATAATGAACTATTACTAATACCTGAGGTAGAAGAAAAGGACTAACTAAAAACTATTTAAAACAGATTAATCATGAAAAGATCATTTTTTGTATACCTTATTCTTAAAATTCAATCCTTTTCAACTAGTTTTTCTCTCTCTCTCTCTCTCTCTCTCTGTGTATATTATGCCCTTATTTTTTTATAAGAGAAGAGTACCTTTTTTTTTACATAAACTAATATTTAACACCTGGCTTATCACATAATATTTTTTTATATACAAGATGCGGGTTAGCAAATATGTTATACAGCAAATATCATTGTTAACCCTTTTATAGGTAAAAAGGGAGAGAAATGACAAATGCATTTGTTTAGAAAGAAACGTTTTATAGAAAATAGCGAAGAGAAAGAGAAAGAATAGAATACAAATGATCTAGAAATGAAAGGAAGGAAATATCGGTGGGTGAGTAAAGGGAATTGGAAGAAAAAGCATAGATTTAATAAATAGAATAATTTAGATAGTATAATAAAATCATTAGCAAATATTTAACGTATGGTGGCAGGTTAACGACGTAAAAGTTCTATAAATATTTTAACTCATCGTTCATTTGCCTTTCTTGTAAATGGGCTTAAATGTTTATTAATAACAATAATTAATTTACTCTCTATAAATAAGGGATTAAGAGATATATCTAATCAATCTAATACAATTAAGAAGGGGTACAAACATTTGTGTTTGCATATTATAGTACTTTTATTGTATATTATATATAAAATCTATTTAGAGATATTTATATAGTATACGCTTTGTATATTTATATATATCCCATATATTAATTAAGAAAAGAATTTGTATTAATCTAAAAAGATTCATTTTTAATTTAATAGAGAAATTTAAACTTTTTCTATAAAAAGAAATGCAATGAGAAAGTAGATAAATTAATTAACTAATTATTAATTAACTTATGCATAAAAAAACCAGCATCATATTTATTTCATATTAATAATTGTATTTTTTTTTATACCAACTTTTCAAGCTTTTACGAAATCAGAACAATCGATATATTAGTATAATATATATGTAGATATATACTGTACATGTGTACCAGATATTTTCAAAGAAAAACAACATATAACAACAACAATAATAATTATTCTTTTCTAATAATTTGCATACTACTAATTTACATATGCATATAATTAATTTTGTCTTATTTATTTCCTTATTTCTTGTTCTTTTTACTATAAACTATTACAGTTCTTACAATAGACGATTATTTTTATAACTGTTATAGAGAAGTTTATGTTTTATTTTATTATGTAATTATATACAAAAATGATGTAATAAAAGGAAACATGCTTAGAGATTTAATGAAATCGTTTCGATCAAATTTTAGCTATATAAGTTAGACTGTTAAAAAAGGCCATAAATATCTTTTACGATAATACTCTTTATAAGTAAAGAAAGAAAATAGAGGAGGAGAACATTTTTATGATACGGTAGAGGGCGCATCTAATAGCGAAATGGAAATAGTGTTGAATGGAAAGAAATAAGGGGAGGGGAGGAAAGAAGAGACAGTCTAGAATAAATAAATACATTTCAATTTCTATTCTTTTTTATTGTTTTTTTTTTCTTATCAATGGTAGCGTATTAATGAATGGAGGAGATTGTAAACTCTTGTTATTGTTAGTTTGCTACATAAAATTTGGATTGTCTATATTACAGCATGCACAAAAGCACGATCTTAGAAAATGTCTTCTAAAAACGTGGGACATGAAACCGTAAATAATTGGATTGAAGGCGCTATGAGCAAAAGCCAAACATGAGACAATAGTTTTCAGAAGAGGCACTATTGGTCCACTTATTAAATTAAAATCTTCGCATAGCCTAAATACGTATGAAGGTGTCCAACAAATTATAAATACAGTTATAATTACAAACACCAATTTTGTAATTCTAACGCGACTTTTAGTCGTTCTTTGTCCTGTTATAGACTTAGCTTCGGCTCTAGTACAGGAAAATGATACTCTCCTCCATAAAGAATTTGCCACTAGAGTATAGCAGATGGCAATAATTAGCAAGGGCATCAGATAGTAAAAGAGAAATTGAATTATATGATGAATTCTTCTCTTTTCAACATTTGATTTTTCAACGCAAGTACTCTCTCCGTGTGTTGCAAAAGTTTCGTACTCTCTTCTATCCATATCATAGATGACTAATAGTCCACTTACAATCCATATACAAACGACAATAGCAACAGCATTCCTTTGACATCTGTTAATAGTATTAATTATGATTAATATTCCATATGTCTTAGCTCAATTAGGTTAAAAGAGAGGAGGAAAGAGAGCAAAGATGATGATGGATAGAAAAAAAAAAGATATTTCCTAACAGTATCTGTTATAATACAGTAATTATAGATAATTAATTATGAATATTATTTGATTTTTGTACAGAGTATGATGGTTCAGGTGAATATAAAGTTAAGTACTAATTGTTTAACGGCCATTTTCACTATCTCAATATTTTCTATTTATCTTAAACAAGTATTAATTATTAATTAGAGTAAAATGATATCATTATTAAACGACTTTAAAATTCATTTATAACTACTTAATACAAAACGTATAGAATATCACAAATAATATTTATTTATAGATTTAAAATGTATATTCTGTATACCTCTTTTATAATATTAAAAACCGTTAAATAAGTATATATTCTCTTGATAGGCCAAATATAGTACAGTTGAAAAGCGTCACAATCCTATTCTTTAGCGAAATATTAAGTATGGTAAAGAGTTATCTAATTTTATAGTATCTTTGAAATGTTATACAAGTAATAATGTATGAAAATATCTTGTATATTTCCTCTCGACTGTTCTGTATGTACATTTTATACAGTACATTGTACATGTATATATAGTATACTGTATTAAAACGTATACACGTTTAGACAGTTTATACATAACACTGAAAAAAACTAGTTTTAATTAAGTAACATCCACCACCCCCGCCCTCTCTTTTTTCGTTTTTTCCTATTCTCTTTCTCTGTACGTTTTCTTCTTAAAATGCAATTTACCGTCCTTGATGAAACTAATAGCAACATTCAAGGTCGCTGCGATAAATTTTACACTGTAATATTGGCTAGTCGCCTTTATTTATTGAGTCGTTCCAGCATAAAAAGGCGTCTAATGTATAATTAACAGATTTGAAAATGAAGTCAATTATGTACAAAGAAAAAGATAATTAAATAACGTATGAAAAACTATTTGGTTAACCTTGAAGCGCTTCCTACCTACTCTTAATAATATAGAAATATTGAAATAATCCCTCCTCTAATACCTTTCAATTTCATTAATCTAAGACTTTCAATATCATCAGAATATAATTTCTTTCCAAGAAAGATAAACAAGTAACACAAGTCTCTCTTTCTATATTTATTGCTTGTACTTTTACCTTTTTACTCCAATTTACCTAATAATTAGTACTAGAAAAATGTCCATCATTTAGTTCTATATAGCATGGCAGTTGCATGAAAATATTTCTAAATAAAGATAATAAATCAACACTTATTTTTTCTTTACCTGAATTTTCTGGATTTTATAGGTCTAACAACGGCATTATATCTATCTATTGCCAGAGCTGTCATCGTAAAAGCACATATTGGGGAGGATAGGGTCAAGATGTATTGGCTTGCTTTACCTGTTTAGAAAGCGTATACAAAATAGTAATTATAAACCGTAAGAAGGACTACACTAAAAGATAAGAGATTGTAGACTAGTGCAAATATTCAGTTTATTATTATTATTATTGTTATTATTGTTATTATTGTTATTATTATTATTATTGTTATTAAAGTAATTAGATTAAAAGTTACTTTCTTATTCCGTAATGGAAATTTCGGAATAGAAATAAGAAAAAAGTTAAACAAACTTACACATAAAACTACCAAAATACCATATTTTACTATAGTAAAAGAAGCTCATGAAAGGCAAACATCCAATAAGGAATAGTAAATCAGCAAAAGCCAAAGATGCTAGGAAAGTATTAGTTGGTGAAGCTTTATTACAAAGAGATACCCAAGCAACTATAGCGTTTCCAACTGAACCAAAAGCGAATATAAATGGGCATAAGAGACCAATTAAAAATTTTGAAGCGATTGACTGCGATTGTTCATCTTCATGCATTTTTATTATTGAAATTGTAGAATTTGACGATTGTAGACATTGTATTACAAGTTCGAATTCCTTGCAAACTTTCGATTCATTATCCAAATAGCAAAGTTTAGTTAGATTAGCAAACTCTGAGTCAAGTTCAGGCGTTGAATTAAACGTGAATCGCCGATACATTTCTAACGATGTGCATTGCATCATTGTCCTTTTCAAAATGACTAGATCACAGGGAACAACTTCTTGGGAGATTTGCTAAAATACAATTAATTTACCACCTAAGCATAGATTCCGTGAATTTATCACCAATCCGATTATTTCCTATAGACGTTTGTAACTGATAAACTAGTGTAAAAAAAAGACGTTGAATTATATTTCTAGGTGGCGCTAATAGTTTTTTTTTCACTATTTTTCTTTTCAGCTAAAAAAAATTAATTTCCTCTATTCAAAAACATCTGCCGCCTTGTATTTACAAATATAATATATATATATATATATATATAACATATAATATATACTGTATATATAAGTGTGTGTGAGTGTGTGTGAGTGTATGCGTTTAAAAAATGTTAAGTGTATACAGTATATATATATATAAGAGTCTTCTTTTTAAACAAAGAATTTCATGTTTTTTAACAGCTTATTGTTAACAATCGAATAAGATAAATAAAGATGATTAATATTTAAATATTCGATATTTCATCTTCGATCTAAGTGATGAATTATAACCAGTTCAAGGTTATGTATTTTTATAAAAAATTTCTCTTTATTTCTAGGTTTTCGATGCTAGATAATTAATTAATTAATTAGTTAATTAATAAAAGGAAAAGAAGTTTATTTTACATCTTTTGTATTTGGTTTCTGTTTTTTTTTTTCTAAATAAAGAAAACGAAACTAAAAAAAGAAAAAAGAGGAAAAATACGAAATAGAAACAATAATAAGTTAGAAATAAAAAGGGGAAAAAACAGACAAATGGTGGAAAATCATTTTAAGCTTAAAAAAGAAAAAAGAAAAAAAGGAAACAGAACAATAAATAATCTATATAATTTTTCGCTTCTATGAACTTAGGGAATACGTATTAATTATATACAACGAATTTTGTATATATAAAGAAATTAGCTCTATATAATATATATCAAATTTAATATACAGTTATCAAATGATGTTATAAAGACGAGAAAAGTCAACTTCCTAGTCATGTACAAGTATCTTTTATATATTCGTTCTATTGTCTCGTCTTTTGTATGGGGATGGATGTTGTGAAAACTTTTAGGATGATCTTAATCCTATACTACCGCTGTATTTATATATAGATTTTGTAATTTTTGTTATATTCAATAGGAAATATATAAAACTATCAAACGTATTGAAGAAGGAGAGAAAAGATTTTTTTTATCATTAAGACAATCGTTTAAATCCCTCCTGCCCCCCTCCTTCTTTCCCTCTATTTCATTCCTTCCTTCTTTACGGGAGTTTTTTCCTTTTCCCAATGATTTAAAAATAACAAAGTTGAGAATGCAATAAAAGAGAAAATCATTTATAAAGGTTCTAGAAAGTGGTAGGATTAGTTTAAGAAACGAAATTAAACTTAATTAAATACATCAAGTATTTAATTGTGTATTGTGTATCTTATGTATGTTTCTTTTTTATTAATGTAAAAATGGAATAAATGAAAAAATACTGTTCTTTCTTTAAAATCTAATAGAAAAATTATTATCAAATTAAAAAGGAAATATCAATTTTAAAGTTGATAATAGTAAAACGATTATAAGAAATAGATAAGCTTTGAATTATTATGCTTTAATTATTATAATATGTAGTATATTAGATCATCAGAAAAGAATTCAAAACTATTTTATGAGCGGAGAATTATAGGTTTTTCTCCATTTTAATTGTCTATTTACTTATACTTATTATTATACATTCCGAACAAAAAATTTAATATATCAACGCCTGGAAATTATCTCACTTTAACAGTTATTAAAGTTCAAATATTAGCTTTGATTGTTGAGAAACCACATGGCTTTAAAGCAAAAGCGTTGTAGACATATCCCAATAACATTTGTTTATAGCTAACCTTCACCTAAAATAATTTTACCTCCGCAATCAATATGAAACACTAGTCAATAATTGAAAGATTTAGTCACTACAGTAGCCACCCAACAGTCTTCAACGCGTGGCAATGATGGTAAAGGGAAACTGGAGGGATAATCTCTAATTGCAGTTGGGGATACACGAATGGAGGAGACGTTCTAAAATACTGAGCATTAGAATACTGTGCTTCGCAGTGGGGCAACTATAAGCGGTTTAATACTTGCGATAATGCTATTTTTCTCTTATTAAATTGCCTTTTAATTAAAAATAATTTAAATAGGACAAGGACGGAGCAATAGAAGTATTCAATTATCTTTTGAGGAGAGTTTTATCACAAACATCTGTGTGTAGTTCTTAAAACTCTTAAAGAGATTAATAGAGTATGAATTTGGTATAATCGGCCTAAAAGTATAATATTTGTAATAAGAATTTTTCATTTTCTTGACCTATAAAAACCATATATGATTAATGATAGAATTATTAAAATACTTCTTAGACGAGCTGTTGTTAGTCATTGAGCTCTCCCTGGCTCTATATTGCCATCCTATTAAATTACTCGTATTCTTTATCTGTTTTCCTTGTATATCTAAGATTGAAATTTAATAAAGAGAGAGAGAGACAGAGAAAAGAGAAGGCAGAGATAAATGGAATAAAAGGCAAACTAGACAGGATATAAAAAACTGGCTACGTAAGCAAAAAAAAACTGAAGGTTAGTAGGACTGACGGACTGATGGCCTGATGGATGGGTGAATGAATGAGTAAGTGAATTTATGAATGAGTGAATGAATGAATTAAAGCATTCAAATAAAATGAAAAAGTAAAGTAGTTAACATAATGGAAAGAAATATCAAAAATACATAATACAGTAAACTATTCATATATACTATATCTATCTATTTACTAATACTGTATATAAAGTTTATTAAACATGCAGTAAATAAGTGTAAAAGTAATTTTTGTACTGGATATTAAAAATCGTACACTTAAAATACAGGTTTTGTTTTCTCACGGCCAATTGACAAAAACAAAAGGTTTTGGGGCTTGAAATATATAATCTTTTGAATTGACAGAATTGTACCATAAGCTATAGCGAAACACACATTTCTAAAAATAGACACTCTATATATAATAATGAATAAAAGACTAAAGAAAAATACTATATACGTATGTTCTTTTTTATTATTAATTCCTTATAAACAATAAAGACAAAAAAAAACAACGAAAAAGAGATGTTTATGGGATATTTTTAGAATATTTTTCTACCTTTGTTTGTTCTATTTTTAATTCTTAATTTAATATTTTATACTCGAAAATTACTATGTTCCTTTATTGTCTATTTAGTCATTAATAAGGACACTTGTTTTTGGAGATAGAGTTAGTCTATTATGCTCTTTATACAATATTTGTTATAGAAGAACAAATTGAAAAGAAATACATAAATGGTTTAAAAGATTGATTTTATGATATATCAGTACGTTGATTTCTATCCATTTCTTTTTCTAATCTAACCTTTTAACCTTCAATGTGAACATAAAAAGGTTAATGAATTGACTGTAAATGTGTTTGACACAAGTTTAAAGACATTATCATTCAAGATAATCTTGAGATACGGACAATTTTTAAAAGGTTTATTAAGAGTAGAATTATAAATTTTCTTCATTTTTGTCCTATAGATTCTTTTAAAATCAATTAATCATACAAGATATAAACAATATGAATCAGTCATCAAATTTTCTAAGCAATTCTACCTTCTTTTTCTTCTCTGTACGATTTTTAATGTTTCATATAGGCAAATCACACTCCTAACTATTCAATGTAGGGAATTTTAACGCCATCTATAATGAAAACACAAAGTAAAGACAATAGAGAAAATTATCATTTATTCTTTAACCTATGTATTGATTATTGTTATTTCTCTTCTAAAGACTACAACTTTTTGTGTTTTAATTAAAAGGTTGGTAGGTAGGCCTATTCTGTGCAAAAGTATAAAGTTACCTTATTTATATATAAGAAAGTTATAAACAATGGATAAAAAAAGAAACTAAGTAGATCACTGTTGTATTGATTGATTATAACGGACAAGCAAGTTTCCAATTATTTTCAACTCAGATAATTACGAAATAATAAGTAAGAATGTACATAGGCATAATTTTTTTTGTGAGTGTTAACCTCCCCTATCCCTCTTTAAAAAAATACAGTATAACAAAAAAAAACATTCAGTAAGTAAACGCAAACAGAATTAAATGATCAGCATACGTATTGTCTAGCAAACGATAATCGCAAGGAAACAAACGCCATTCGAGTACACAAAAAGAAATTGATTAACTGCGACCCTTTCGTGACACTGGTATTGATATTTACATTAAATAACCTTGTACTCGACAAGAGGACATTTGTTACCTGTCGATTAATTTTGTTTATTTTAAGACTTTTACTCTTTATTTTGACAAGCTGAAGTATCTTTATACACTATTTTTTTCCTAAACATATTAAATACAGTATTTTACATTTGTAACTATTTCTGTTACAATAAGCGAGCTTTGTAGTACAAGTAAAAAGCTTTAAACAATGCACATAGGGTAAAGATATACTCTTGAATAAATGAATCGTTTGTATGTTACTCCCTTTTTTCCTGTCACTGCTTTTTGTCTTTTTCATTCTTTCTTTTTCTCACTCCTATAAATATTTTATTATCAAAGCATCTAAATTTATTATACTTTCTTTTATTTATACTGTAATGACGGTATAAAATTCAAAATAAAAACTAAATTGTTTCACTAAACTTCCTTATTCAGAAAACTATTGGCTAACCGCACGATTTCAGGCTTTGCAGATTTTGACGCGTATTTCTGTTCAATACGACGAGCTAACGAACTGAAAGATATAAGCACAGTTTTAGCTTTAGCTCTTCTCTTTAATAAGTTTCATGTTATAATATATTTACCTGGATGAGACTTCCGGCAACTTGTAGCTTCCATCTTCCTGTTTTTCTAACATTTCCAATACTCGGCTAATATTTCTTGTCCGCTTTCTCATTTCATCTTGAACAAATGCCATGGTTGTGTCGGGTATTGGCATTGACTCTATTCGAGCCAATAAAGAATTTAAATCATTATTTAATAAATCTAATGAGCAAGTATCCATTTTTTCGCAATTAGCCAATAATTCCAAAGTAGTATTTACATTGACATAATCGTATAATACTTTCCCAGACTTGGTCCAGCCACATATTTTTCCACCATCTTGAACAGCCTTTTCCAGTTTTTCTAATAATGACCTAACGTAATCAACTTTCGGCTTCCTTTGAAGAAAAAGTGACTTTGGCGCTACTTTCTCAACTAGTATTTTTTCGCATTCGGTATAAGCCTCAGATTTCAATAGATGCCAACATTCTGCATCAACGTCTCCCGAAACGCGGGCTTTAATTGCTTTTGCCTGGTGTAGATAACGCTCGGGCAAGTACAAACGATTCAATATAAATTCTTCTTCAGAAGTCCAATCATCTTCTCCCTTTCCCAGAGTTCCGTGACGTAGAAGAACCTCTTTTATATAACTTTCGCGGCGTCTTTCATTTTCGACGTGAGCAAGAACAAATATTGACCATTGATAGAGTCCTAAGCCTTCAAGTAGAGATGCATACGATAAATGCAAACGTTCAACAAATATTTCATCTAAATGCCTATATTCTAAACTGTAGAGTGCATGCCATAAATGCCATGCTAATCTGACGTCCAACGGGTTATTTGTATAGGAATTAGTTGATAGTATATCCGACAATTTGACGCTGGCTTTATCGCAAAAGAGTTGGAGTAATTGAAAGCGAACATCTTTTGTGGAATGGGACTTGTTTTTTCCGAGATAGTCAGGTACTGGTGGGGCGCAATATGCACCATGCTTTGTTTTTCCTTGATAAGCCTCCTCGTAAGCCTCTAAACCACTTTTGATTGTATCAGTGCTCTTGCAATAGAACCATAGATGCATGGCAAGACATCTCTTCCAGTCTAGATTGTCGCAAACATTAATGGTGCCTCCATTTCCACTCCAAACCATACAACCTGCTAAAGTTGCATATATTTTCAGGTAATCTTCTTCAATGAATAAATCAGCTTCGGTACGTTGCCAGCAGGCTAATTGTGTCCGAACAAGCTGCTTCACTTTTTCATTAGAACAAGCCTGTGCCAAGATCAAGGCCATCTTAAGGTTTCCACATTTTATCGCCAAATTGCACGCATTCTGTAACCGTCTTGCGGTCAATTCGGAGAAAATTTTTTTCTCGGAACTGCATTCACTTAGACAGTCAACAGCGAATTGTTGTAACCATTCAGTTACGTAATCTTTTCGTAGCATTTGAATTTCGTAATCAGTTCTCATATCGTCAATATTTAAGTCAGACCAAAGAGCAACGCCTAATTTCCAAACTGATGACGAGAGTTTTAATACATTATCATCTTTTACATCTGGCAAAACATTTTGTAAATTATCAGCGTAGGAATGAAGCAAACGGCTATCCTCTCTAGGTTTCAAGTGAACCAGTCTTTCACCGTTAGTGAAATCAGTAAATTCTAAAGCTGTTTGCAACAAGCATTCCGTTCCAAAAGCTGACATTGAATTTTCATCAATCATTTTTACCATATCAACTTTAAAAGGGGTTCCTACTAAAGCATCCTGCATATCAACTAGAGGCCGAATTAAAACGTTTGATGACCACCCACATCGAAAAGATCGGCATAAATCATTCACAGATTTTACAATCTGAACAGATTGTTTCCAAGGGACAAACCAAGGATGTAACGAATTTGTTCTTATTGTTGGTACAATGTTCTCATCTTCATCTCCCATTGAAGAGGGAATTAAAATTCCTTCTGGTTCTGGTTCTTCATACTCTTCATCCTTTTTAATTTCTTCAGGTTCTTCCATCAGCTCAGGTGGAGGCTCTATTGATTTTTCATACATCTTAAAATTTCCTCCAAGTCCCGTCGATTTTGGGACAATCTTCAAGGGAGTCACTACTATTTTAAAAAGATAACAATTAATTACATTAATATTTTGAAACACTAACAATTTTAACGAAGGTTCAAAAGCAATAATTTATATAAGCTGAGAGATAAGAGCCTACATGCTATTCACTTGTCTTTCATGAAATAAGAAATAGAAACCTTTTTCATCCGTTTGCATATTAGTCTCCTCCTCTTCATCGTCGTCGAAGAACGATGCTTTCATCATTTGAACGTCATAGGCAGATACGCCTAGGCGAACAGCCAACTGATGGCTTATAGGCAGTGTAGAACGTGGTTGAACTTCTATGTGTAAATCAATTTATTTTTATTAAAATTACAATTTTAAAATATAGAAATAAACAATCAAAAGAGCGAAGAGTAACCTTCTTCAATTTCTTCAACAATTTTCTTGGCTTCTTCTTCTGCTTTTTCTTTTTCTTTCTCACTTTTCGTTTCAACTACTTCCTTTTCTGCCACTTTCGAGCCAATAACTTCTTTTTTGTCTATCTTCAGCTTCTTATCAACAACTTCATCTGCTAGATCGTCATCATCATCAGCTAAACCGTATCTAGTGAAATGCTTAACTTCGAAGACCCAGCTACCTGTTTCTGGTCTATAGTCTAGGAATTTACCATCCATTTTTAGAGTCGCCCTTTCTAGTTTATTGGCATAGCGCATATCCATCAGTCGCTCAAAATCTTTTATAGGACTTTGAGTCGACTTATCAATAGGCCAAACGCCATCTAAGGTAATTTGAGCTCTCTTGTTCAATCCATTGCCTACTTCTGGTTTATTTTCATCATTAGGATAAACAGTGACTTCATGTTTTCTGAAGTGAACTAAATCATCCAAATCAAGGCCTGTTATATCTGTTTGTCCATGAAAGTAGACATTTCCATATCCATGTCTTCCTATAACGAAATTTTCGACAATGCATCTATTTTCACTGTCAATATTGGCAACTAAATCTTCCCATTTTGGATAGGTGTAATAATCACAGCGATTTAGCTTTAGGCCAGATGGATGAGTTGGACGGGAAAACTGAACTTCAGTTGTTTCTTCGCTCTCAGTTATGTCAAGAACTTTTCTAACTGAAGTATCTAGAACATGCAACGATGTATTCATTGATTTTTTTTCTTCAAGTTTTTCATTTTCTTTTCCATTGGCATATGTAGACAGATCAATTGTTGAATCAGCAGGAGATTTATTAATAGATAGATTAGGAGTAGAAACACCTCCAGGTACTTTCTTCTTGAGAACTAATTTTTTGACGTCACTTTTCTTTGAAAACACGCTTGCATTTGAAACATCATCTTCCTCTTCCAATCCATCAAAGAGTGAATTACCCGTTGAACTAGAATTTAGAGGTTTTGGGCGAATGCGACTGGTAGAGCGTGGAGTTGAGCGTCGTCTAGTTGGATTAAACGCTGGCGAAATAGCAGCCTTTTGTGCACTTGGATTAGTTGGTTTCAAAACTTCTTCCTTTTTCTTTGGATCCGCATTCTTTAAGTTATTAAACAATGGCGAATCACCATAAGGGTTTTGGCTTAACAACATTACTTGCTGCTGCAGCTGTTGCTGAGTATTATTTGTTGAAGCAGCCTGATTATTGGTTACAGTATTTGTTCCAAAAGAACCTAAGCTACTATTAAATAAGGATCCACTTGTGTTTCCTGTACCAGGTGCGTTAAAATTAAAGGGTTTTGGATTACTGTTATTATTAAATAATCCGCCAGTTGCTCCTGTTGTATTGGTGCCGAATGTACCTAAATTTGATCCAAAATTTGTTGCTGTTGACGTTTGACCAAAAGATGAACCAAATGATGGCTTCTGACCAGAGAAAAGTCCTCCAGTAGAGGTTGAGCTAGTTCCGAAACCTGAAAAGGATCCCATTAAAATCTCCGATGAGAGCAATAATGCAGTTAAACGTTTTCCACTTACCTGCTTGGGTTTGATTTTGACCAAATGAAAAACTAGATGCTGTAGTAGTTGGTTTTTGGCCAAACAGATTGTTTTGTTGATTTCCTTGATTAAAATTGAATCCTGTGTTTGTATTTGTGCTACCAAAAAGGTTAGTTGAAGCCTGAGTGGTAGTTGTGTTAAATCCAGTTGGCTATTAAAACGAAATTATAAATGGCAACTAAAGTAACAATGAAACTATGAACCTTTGCTTGACCGAACAAGGATGTACTTGTATTTGTATTCTGTCCGCCAAACGTGAATGATGGAGCAGATGTAGTTGTTTGACCGAACAAACCTGTACTTTGACCTGTGTGGGGAATAGTTTTTTTTTTTAAGATATTCAAGGATTTAAACAAAACATGATGCTTTACTTGTTTGCTGTGGTTGCTGTCCAAAGCTAAAACCTGATGTTGTAGGATTATCTTTTTTGCCAAACAAGCCACTGCTAGACTGGTTAGAATTAAATCCACTAAAACCTGTAGATGCAGAAGAAGAGGCAAAATTTGAGGTGTTTTGTGCACCGAAGAGAGTGCCGGGTGTGCCACCTGAGCCAGCAGATTTCCTGTTGGCTTCGTAGTCCTCTGTTCGTAGTTCTTCTAAAGATTTATTTTCATACTCTTTCATAGCGGTTATACATTGGTGTTTCGTGTTGACGCTTTGTGACACGCTTCCTTTCATCATAGTATCACTTCCGTGTGGAGGATTAAACTTGATAGTTGTTCCGCTTTGACCTCCTCCCGAAAATATTCCTCCTGAAGTATTGTTATTGTTACCAAACAAACCACCAGATGAACTTGCCGTATTTGAAGAACCGAATAGCCCACCTCCAGTATTGTTTGATCCTCCAGTGGTACCAGTTCCTGTGTTACCGAATGCTGTTTCCATAAAAACAATTAGTAAAAAACTACTTTTTAATAGCTTATAAATATTTACAAAATCCTGTGGTTGAACCAAACATGTTGCCACTTTGATTATTGGTAGAACCAAATAATCCTCCTCCACCTGTTGAACTTGTGCCTCCAGCATTGGTCTGATTTTGAGTTCCAAAACTTCCAAATCCGGATGAGGTAGTGGTAGTGGAAAAACCGCTACTTCCTCCAAATATACCTCCACCTGAATTTGAATTATTGTTTGTACCGAAAACGGATTTATTTTGCTGGCCAAAGGTGGAACCAGATCCAAAAGAGCCTTTTTAGTATAAGACAATTATTGATAACTCTATGGAGATTAATAAAAACTTACTCGTAGGTGTTCCAAAGCTGTTTCCTCCACCACCAAATCCACTCGTTCCTTTAAATAGCATTTTTGTGAATTTTCAACTTAAAAAATCTTCTTTACTTACCCGTGGAGCCAAACGAAAATTTGTTGGTGTTATTTGAGCCGAACATGATTTACGGAAGTCTCTCACTTACGTCAAGGTCGTCTGTAAAAACAATTTAGACCTTGTGTTTATATACTTTTGTTATTTTATTTCATATTTTCATTTAAAATTACATAACAAGACTAATGATTCATGATAAACGTGGGTTTTCATATAGCGTAAATGAAACGTTTTCGCGCGCCGAAGTGAAAGACCATTAAAACGCAGTTACAAAACAAAATTATTTCCTAATTTTCCAACAGAAATAAAAAAATTATTAGTTTACATGATTCTATTCATTTTTAAAGAATCTTTTCTTTAAATAAAACAATACCGGCGAACTTTACCTTTTGCTTGAATTTCACATCTAGCAAATATGGCGACGTCTTGCTTTAATACGAAAGAGCTTCCAATTTTTACGATGTCCGTAGGGAATATTTCACCAATAAAATTCGAGTTTCCAGCACATTTATTTGCAATAGCGCCTTATTTTATGAAATCTTCCCTAATTCTTTAAATTCAAGTTCAGCAAATAAAATTTTTACACAGATGAAGCAACTACATTCCTAGTAGCAAATATTGTATTGATAGCAAGTATGTAAACATCGAACTATAGACGGTTGTGACAGAAATAAGAATAATCATAATAAAGTTTATGGCTACATAGTTGGAAAGTCATCAGAATGTTCATGAAACACGGTAGTCAAATAATTTCCTCAAAATAAATTTTAATATAAGAAAATAATTAATTCTAATAAATTTATAGAAAAAAGTAAATAATTTGATGTTTGAT
Organism: Dimorphilus gyrociliatus; assembly: GCA_904063045.1. NCBI lineage: Eukaryota > Metazoa > Annelida > Polychaeta > Dinophilidae > Dimorphilus > Dimorphilus gyrociliatus. The sequence goes on from CAJFCJ010000007.1 coordinate 4,503,818, forward strand.
TGTATTAGAATAGTTAAAAACTTATTAAAGGTTTCTGTTGATCAACTGGCAATATATTTTCATTCTCTTTCTACATGTTAAAAGACAGCAATAGTATTAAAGAAACATTTGACTGGCTTAATTATTACCTTAAATATGTCAACAAACACATACAAATACTTTCTACATTTTTATTGACTAGTTATTAAAAGTGAACTCTGAATCTTCTCTTATGAGTATTGTGCCTCTTTTTTTCTAAAATTGACAAATTGACAATCCTGCCTTTCGATAGCTTTTCTTATATACCTCGACACTTTCAAAGTGAATATTTTTCTACGAGTTTACCAATTCTTTCAAAAGGTAGATGTTACACGTTTCACAATTAATTAATGAATCAGGACTATTTGGATACAATGAACATAGTTCTGTTAAACTATTATAAATTACAGCAACACAGGATGTGGCTATTTCACAAAAAAATGCACAATTAATAACTGATCGACTCTTCAACTTATCCAGAATTGTTGGTGACGTTGAATCGAACTTCCTTTTCACCAAAACATATATTGGACTTTTCTCTATGAAATTCAACGTGATTAATTTGAATATTAAAATATCTATAGAAATTTACCAGGTAATTCTGCTGTTGTTGTTGATGGGACGGCTGTTGTTGTTGGAGCGCTTGTCGTTTCTTTAATGACGAAACAGTAAATTAGTATAGTTAGAATATAATAAAACACAACCATAATACTCTGAGTTGTAGTTTCTTCGAAGAAAAGCTCCGACGGAGTTGTTGGTGCCATTATTGTTGTATCTTCAGTAGTTAGAAATTGTTTTTCCTCAAAATAAACATATTTTTATAATAATTAACATCTTTTATATGTTTAAGTGCTATTATTACTTTTTGGCACATAACACCGTTCAAATCAGAGCGATTTTGTTCAACCCAAATTCCATTGGTTACTCCTCCTTGAGATAGTTTCATTGCAAATGCTTCATCTACCTTGGGTACGTTGCCAGCAAAAAACCAATATAGCAATTTTGTTCCATCGTCGTAACGATTGCGTAATATATAGCCATCGTTTGTTTTATTCTCTGAAATGTTTAAGTGTTCTATTTATAGAAGAAGAAAGCAGAGCAAACTTACCAAAGTCTCTAACTCCCAACCAGTAACCACTTTTGATATTTGGATTTTGTATCCCTTGTAATAAAGATTGCACGTCGGTATTTTCTATCGCCGACTTTATTCTAACCATTGTAAGTCCTTTTGCAGAACAAAACGACCTGAAAGTTAATGTACTTGTTAAAATCATTACATCTATCTTCATATTAAACTTACAAAGTATCTTCCCACGTTTTACTTATAGATTGATTTATATAGTAGCAAAAATTTCCAAGAGGTCCTTCCCCCCAGCCAGTGGCAGTTGGACATTGGCAATCAATTTGAGGATAGAGATGACGAATTAGAAGATAAACCGAGATAAAATTTTTCATCATAATTAACTGACTTGATGATTTTGCTCCTCGATTGAACAATGATATTACATAGTGCTTTAAACTGTTTGCATTCATTGGATCAATAAGGATACTCTTGTTTACTTAATAATGGTTAATATATAAAGTAGTCTGCATAAAAATTGGAACGCCATAAATTTTGATAAGCTGAACACTAAAGATCTTTTTCACAAAGAAAAAAGATTTTTTATTTTATTTTTTCTGTCTTAAATATTAGATTAAACATAGATATATCTTCTAAATAGAATTTTCTTCCATAATTCCTCCTAAGAGTCGAATTGTGGACCATCATAAACAAGTTTTTTGGTGAGGTGCCACATGTTCTCAATTGGGCTGAGGTCAGGGCTCTTTGCTGGCCAATCAAGAAGGTAGATGTCATTCATCTGAAAGGCTCTTTTGTTGTCCTAGCAGTATGGCACCCAGTATTGTCTTGCTGGAAGATGTACTTCCTCCGCATTCTAGCTGATATATTTTCTATTACAGGCAGAACATCTTCACCCTGAAGTCTTTTTCACCATGATCTGTCCATGTTCTGAAGTCATCAGGGCCACTCAGTGAGAATCTAGCCTCATCGAAGAAAATTACTTTAGACCAGTCTAGATTATCACTGATCATTTTAAGACAATACATTTTTCTTCTTTTGCAATTGTTGGATGTGTGGTCATGTCTTTGTCTCACTCATTTATACTTGAAATTTTGTCTTTTCAGCTCCCTCTGAATTGTTGCTATGCTTACATCTACTTTCAATTCCTGTAAAATTTTTCCTGCTATCACCCTTTCCTTATTTATTTTCAATTTCTTTATTATTCTTTTCATCCTGCCTATGTCTCTCTCTGTAAGTCTCTTTGGACGACCCCTATTCTCCTGTTCTGGTGGATTGCATCATAGAACATTGCTAACTGATGATGGTGCCAGCCCCAAAACCCTTGCTGTTGCTCTTAATTTTCCTATTTCCTTATATTTCCTCAGTACAAGATCCCCTAATGTCTTTACTCCACGTCATAGTTAAATAAATACAAAAAGAATTAACTAATATAATTGAAATTGACAATAATAGATAAACTTAACTTGGAGAATTGAATAAGTCAAAAAAATTTTAGTTTACAATGTTTTTTTTAATGCCAAACCAGATATCCAGTGTCTGTTCCAATAATTATGAAGCGCGGCCAAATAAAGAAAAAATTGATGAAAATTACAAAAAATATTTTACTAATAATATTCCCAAATATCATCATTTTCTCAATTTTTTTTCAATATTACGTAAATATTACTCTTTATCTATATAAATTTAGACAAAAAAAACTATTTTCATGGGAAAAAACATTTTTGACTGTTATTTTAAATTTGTCCTATCAAAATTTAGGGTGTTTCAATATTTTTGCAGATTACTATATATATATATATATATTTGTATTAGTATTTATATTGAAGGCTGTTCGTAACTTTAAGACATTTTTATTGATTCCAAGAATAATCAATTGAAAGATTTAATAAACTTTTGATATTGTTTGAAAGTAGAATTTAATAATTTAATGTGCTTGTGATGTAAATAATTAAGAAAAAGATTGATTTCGGATTATTTTTCCGATAGAAATAGAAAAAATATAGATTTACATTATTTTTTTCATTTTTATAAACTTTTTCTTTAAATAAAAAGTACTGGCTAATTTTATCTTTCAAAGACAGAACCTTTACCTTGTTATGTAGCGAAAAAGTTTCCAATTTTTGTGGTGTCCAGAGGGGATATTTCAGGAATATATTTGTGAATATAGAGAATGTTGAATATATTTCGTGAAACATACCCTATCTCATTGGCGACAAATTCCGTAAACAAAAATTTTACATAGATAAATTTTAGAAAACTATGTAAATTTCCATTATAAAAAGAACTTTAAATGTAAATTTTAAACTAAAATTTTTGGCTTTTTTTTTCTTTTACTGATGCATCATTGATTCATCAACTTGAAGAGTTTTAAAAAGAAACGTGGGCTTTAACACCGTATATCCTTATTATCGCTCAGTCTTGAATTTTTGGAAATATGTACTCGAATCTTTCCATTCCGCCAAGGTCTACTGGAAGAAAGAAGCTTGCAGACAGCGACGAATTACGATTAAACATGAGAAGATCTAGAGATGACGATGAACTTAGTAGCGATGATGGTTAATTTAAAGAAAATTTTCCAAAATATTTTCATAGGATTAATTAATGCTTTACTTTATAGAGCTGTTGCAAGGATTCAATTCAACAACCAAAGGAAAAAGTCGATCACCTTACGATGATAGAAGAGGATCGCCGCTCAGCGTTCAAAATAAGCGCAATTCGTCTAAAAACGCACGCAGTAGTTATTTAGACAAAGGTGATGAAGATGATAGTCTTGGAGGAGGCGTTTTAAATATGACTATGAAACAGCCATTAAATAGAAATTTCCTAAAAAGTAGTGGTCGTAAATCACCTACTGGAGATTTGTAAGTCTATATGCCTTTTCATATTTCTGGTGTATTAAATATTTTAAGAAGATTATTTAATTGAAATTTAATAGCATCTCTTTTTTTTTCTTTTACTGTATATACAGTATATATGTATATCATATTTATTTATTTTTTGATATTTAAGCTCCAAAACGAAAGATTTAGGTAGATGGCAACCACCAAGTTTTTCTGATAGAAATAAAGAAAAAGGTAACTAATATATTGATATATAAAATGTAAAATTTGGTTAAATAAACCAAAATAGCAACAATACGTGTGTGTAAATAAGACATTTTAAAAATATATATGCCAATATCTATATCTATATATGAATTGATCGATTTTTTTGAAATGATAGATATTTTGCTAAGATTTATTAATCTCTTTGCTTTTAAGCTTTATATACCGTATATACTTTATATTTATTAAAGAAAAAACAGACCAATAAGTCATAGGATAAACTTAATCAGACCTACAATTTCTCTGATCTCTTATTATATTATATATGTATTTAGACAGGGAAAGGGCATCACCGAAATTTGATGATAATTTTGATAGAGGTTAGCAAAAATAATTTATATACAGTATTTATTCTTCACTATTTTTATTTAATTTATTTAAAAAGATAAACGTCGAAGAACACCAACAGCTTTAGACTCTTTAGCTGAATCTCCAGTACCAACTCCCAGAAATAGATATAGTCCGAAACCACTAGAAAGGTATATTTTAATTATTATAAAATTATAATTTTATGTTATTTATGCTAATTTTAACTTATATATCATGCTTTTTCATTTTAATAATTTTTTCCCTATCTGCTTTACGTTTTATTTCTTTTTGTCGTGTTTAACATTTTTCTTCGACAAATCGTCATTGCTACAGAAAATCAAAATATTCAAAATCAAAATCGCAGCCTCAGCCTTCTCCAAGAAGTGTCAAATCACGAAGGTTTCTTTTCATTTAACATTTTTACTCATCTATCTATCTATCTATCTATCTATCTATCTATCAATCATTCTATCTCTAATTGCTATATTACTGATATATACTCTTATTTAGTTTATGGTCTATGTAACTATCTTTTAACTGACAAAGTAATTATGGAAAATCTTAAAGCATGCAATAGCATTTTTTCAGGATTATTTTATATTTTGATGAAACTTAACATCTTTTTTCATAAAACGTTAGAGAAGATAACAAGAACAGAAAATCTCCGTTCGATGATAGGACTAGGTGGAGTCCGAAAAATGAGTTTGAATCTGATAGAAAGACCTTATTAAGAAAGAGCCCCTTAGACGACAGAATTGATGATAGACGAAGCAGTGCGTTGATTTTTACTCTTTCTTCTATCAGCTTAACTAAGCGTTTGTCCATTTTTAGATGGAAGAAGAAGTATAACACCAAAAGATGAAGTGGACTCACGAAAACCCTTACCTGCAAATCGCTTTGACAGAGGAAGAAAAAGTCCTTTTGGTGCTGAAAATGATAAAGATTTCGGTACGCTAGAATTAATGCAATTATATTTTGTTTACAAAAATTCAAGATTAAAAAAAATTATATTATCATTAGATAATAGAAATAGGCGAACACCAAAAGATGAATTTGAGAGAGATAGACCCAAACCTTCATATCGAAGCGACAGAGACAGAAAAAGTCCATATGACAAGAAGTCACTAGGTTTGAACAAAGTTCATAACAACCTTTCAGTGCTTCATTATATCTCTAATCTCTATTTAATAATTTTTTAGCTCAGGATAGTGAAGATGATGATCTAGACTGGGAAAATTATAGAAAGAAGCGACCCGATGATAAGAGATCCTATGATAGGGATGATCGTAGAACGCCCAAAGATCATTTTGAAAAGCCTAAGGTACCAAGTCGCATGGATAAAAATAGAAAAAGCCCTCATGGATTAGACAGGGATAATGATTATTATGGTAAGATAAGAAAAACCCATTCATTGAAATTTAATAAGTAATTTTTTCAGATAAGAAGAATCAATGGAACGGTCGTGATGACGATGATAACTATTATGATCATGGAGGCAGAAACAAACGTGATTTAGACTCAAACGGTAGAGGTAGAAAAACTCATGAAGATTACAGACGAAAACATTCCTTCGGATACGATAGCGATGAAGACAAAGACTTTAAGGGTGATAGACGATCGGGTGATGGGACTAGAGACTATAGAGATCGTAAGACACCAGACTTTTCAAGGAGGAAATCACCAGTCGACGAAAGAGATCGTAAGACACCAGACTTTTCACGGAGGAAATCACCAGTCGACGAAAGAGATCGAAATAAATCAGACTTCTCAAGACGATCCCCTTATGATAAGAACGACCGTAAGACACCAGATTTTTCAAGGAGAAAGTCACCAGTAGATAGAAACGACCGTTACCAAGGTACCTATAAAAAACACTTTGCTTTATTTGTCTAAAACCCAAAATTTCACAAACAGATGAGAGAAGACGATCAATTACACCAAAAAATACGGAAACGTCAAAATATGGCAGGAGAACACCCAAAAACGATAGAGATGATGACAAAGACGAAACTAGATTCCCAAATGGTATAAATATTAAAAATATCCTATTTTGGCAAAACATAATTATTGCGTTTGCTTAACGCAGAGAGACGGAAGTCTTCAGTATTTGATTTTATGGACGACGATAAAAAATCACCAAAACCAACAAGAAGAAAGAGTATCGAAACTACTGAAAAAAAATTTCAACCAAGAGTACCAAAAAGGTTTGTTTATCTTCATAAAAGTTAGTTTTAGTATGATGTATGAACAACGATTAATTAGTCTTATTGAATTTAAATATGCAATAAAATTATTCTAGTAATAAGGGTTAGGGTAAGACAACTATTCAATTGTTTATTCTACAGGAATAAGGAAAAGGACAATTTTGGCGATACCGACAAGGAAACTAGGGATAAGGTATTTATCAATTTGTTATTTAAAATATATCAATTACATTATTATTATCAAACAAGGTTTTATTTAAATAAAATTATAAAAGAATCAATAAATCAATGTTAAAAAATTTCAATTCTACTCTATTTCAATCATGTTTCATAGCCAAGACCAGCTCAAAGGAATCCGCAAGCAGACGACAGTTCTATTTGTCAAGACTTAGAGCATAGCCCTGTTCCTATTCGAAGAAAATCTCTTGAACAGTAATATAACAATTTATCTATTTATATGTTATAGTTGTTTTTAAATTTTTATTTTAATGTCTACCTTTAGGCCTGCTCCTACTCGTACAGCTCATACTGCAAAATCTAAAATGAATAGTACCGCCATAGATTCCGTAGCAGATGCCCAATTTCAATTCCAACCTATAGATGCCGATGGCGACAAGACGTTTGTTTTAGAATTTAAAATAAATACGTATACTTAGCGAAAATTTATTTTCAAAAGGCAAGAGAATGTTGAAGATGACGAAAATGAGAAAAAGAAGAAGGTACGAAAGCATAAGCCAATCCCTCGTTATGGAAAAATTTCAGGTTTCATTTCTATACTAAATCAATTGTTTAAAGTTAAATCTATATGTAAACGATTTCAGGGTCAAAAACTCTTCCATTAAACACTAATACTGTTGACCTCAGCAGTACTTCATCAATTAGAGATGCTGTTTTTAATGAATGGAAGAAAACAAGAGGCAAGGAATATCCATTAAAATTGGCTCAAGAAAAAAAAGAAAGAGAGGAGAAAGAGTTAAAAGAAATGGAAGAATTAAAGGTTAAGCTATTTCTTTATCTCTTTTTTTCTTAAGTGATTGAACTTGTTGTTTCAATAATTTAGTCTAAAAGAGAAATGGGTGAAAAGGCGTATCAGCAATGGCTGTTAAACAAAAAGCGTTCAGCTCCAGTCGTTAAAAAGAGAAAAGAAAAGTCAGATGAAGAAAAAAGGCGAGATGAAATGGAAGCAAAAGAAATGAAGCGAAAACAGATGGAAAAAGTTTTCGAGGAATGGAAAAAAGAAAAATTGTATCGTGAAAGAGAAGCTAAAAGAGTAGAAGAGGATAAGAGAAGAGATGAAGAGAGAAAACAAAGAAAAAAATCGGAAGAGAAGGAAGAGAAGAAAGAAAAATTTGATGTGGACCGATGGTAAGTTACAGTTGACTAAAAAGCCTAAAGACCTAATATATTTAAATAAGAGATTATTACTATTAGGAAAGAGAAAAAGAAAAGAGAAATAGAAAGAAAGAAGTACGAAGAGGAACGAAAACAAAGAGAGAAGGAGGAGGAAGAATATCGATTGAATAAGGAAAAAATTGAAAAATCCAATGAGGAGTATGAAGCATGGAGAAAACGCAAGGTTTAGTTTATTCAATAAATATTCAATATTAGTAAATTAAAAGCATTCCTCACTTTTTCTTGAATAGGAAACTGAGACTAGACGTAAAAGTGCTTCAAGAATACAATTTTCTGAAGACAGAGCACCTTTTAGACCGGCATCTTCAACTATACCATTTGGAAGGTAATAGAATTGAATATCAAAGAAGTTAAAATACGTTATATCTAACTCTTTTCCATAATTAAGAATGTCGTCGTTTAAAAATAATCATTAAGAGATTATTTAATTGTTTCTATATATAAAATCTCTATCTTTTTCAATTAGCAATTCTAAAACAATACTTTACTTATTTTTTATAATAACTAGATCTATTTTTTAATGTACTTTTAAAAAATAACAATAATTAACCAACTTAATTCTCGATACCGTCCTTATTCAAGCAAATATACGTTTTGAATACTACTATTTATTTTATTTCTATTGTTAATGTCTTCTATTGGTGTCTACACTTTTTAATTATTTATTATATTATTATTTAATTCTAATAAATTTATAGAAAAAAGTAAATAATTTGATGTTTGATTGTATTAGAATAGTTAAAAACTTATTAAAGGTTTCTGTTGATCAACTGGCAATACATTTTCGTTCTCTTTCTACATGTTAAAAGACAGCAATAGTATTAAAGAAACATTTGACTGGCTTAATTATTACCTTAAATATGTCAACAAACACATACAAATACTTTCTACATTTTTATTGACTAATTATTAAAAGTGAACTCTGAATCTTCTCTTATGAGTATTGTGCCTCTTTTTTTCTAAAATTGACAAATTGACAATCCTGCCTTTCGATAGCTTTTCTTATATACCTCGACACTTTCAAAGTGAATATTTTTCTACGAGTTTACCAATTCTTTCAAAAGGTAGATGTTACACGTTTCACAATTAATTAATGAATCAGGACTATTTGGATACAATGAACATAGTTCTGTTAAACTATTATAAATTACAGCAACACAGGATGTGGCTATTTCACAAAAAAATGCACAATTAATAACTGATCGACTCTTCAACTTATCCAGAATTGTTGGTGACGTTGAATCGAACTTCCTTTTCACCAAAACATATATTGGACTTTTCTCTATGAAATTCAACGTGATTAATTTGAATATTAAAATATCTATAGAAATTTACCAGGTAATTCTGCTGTTGTTGTTGATGGGACGGCTGTTGTTGTTGGAGCGCTTGTCGTTTCTTTAATGACGAAACAGTAAATTAGTATAGTTAGAATATAATAAAACACAACCATAATACTCTGAGTTGTAGTTTCTTCGAAGAAAAGCTCCGACGGAGTTGTTGGTGCCATTATTGTTGTATCTTCAGTAGTTAGAAATTGTTTTTCCTCAAAATAAACATATTTTTATAATAATTAACATCTTTTATATGTTTAAGTGCTATTATTACTTTTTGGCACATAACACCGTTCAAATCAGAGCGATTTTGTTCAACCCAAATTCCATTGGTTACTCCTCCTTGAGATAGTTTCATTGCAAATGCTTCATCTACCTTGGGTACGTTGCCAGCAAAAAACCAATATAGCAATTTTGTTCCATCGTCGTAACGATTGCGTAATATATAGCCATCGTTTGTTTTATTCTCTGAAATGTTTAAGTGTTCTATTTATAGAAGAAGAAAGCAGAGCAAACTTACCAAAGTCTCTAACTCCCAACCAGTAACCACTTTTGATATTTGGATTTTGTATCCCTTGTAATAAAGATTGCACGTCGGTATTTTCTATCGCCGACTTTATTCTAACCATTGTAAGTCCTTTTGCAGAACAAAACGACCTGAAAGTTAATGTACTTGTTAAAATCATTACATCTATCTTCATATTAAACTTACAAAGTATCTTCCCACGTTTTACTTATAGATTGATTTATATAGTAGCAAAAATTTCCAAGAGGTCCTTCCCCCCAGCCAGTGGCAGTTGGACATTGGCAATCAATTTGAGGATAGAGATGACGAATTAGAAGATAAACCAAGATAAAATTTTTCATCATAATTAACCGAGTTCCTTGTGAAGACTGAAAGAACGATATTGAGATTCGGCCATTTGTTAATTTGATAGCATAAGAAGGTTACTTGTGTTTGCGTTTCAGGCTAAGTAATAAAAAGTTATTTTGAGGAATACAGTAACCGTAGGATATTGATCGAAACGTTTTTGTTTTAAAAGGAAAGGGATCAATTGAAACGATTCAGTTTTTTTTGTCTTAAAAGAACGTTTTAATAGAAATAAAAGTAAATTAAGTAAGCGTTAATTATTATAATTGAAACATTTTAAACGAGTTTTATCTGACATTCTTGTAATAATAGAGGATAGAATCTGTTCAACGAACCGGAAGAAATAATTGTATGAAAATCATCATCATTTTTTCATTCAAACTATTCAAGATCAATTCGAATTTTATAGAATTTTTATGCAATTTGCGTCTATGTTCAAATTAATTATCTATTTATCTATTTTGATTTAACAATTTGTAATGTGAAGTTGGTTTGGTACGAAGATAATTTTAGTACTGTTTTACATGAATGAATTTTTTTTATATGTAATAGATGACGACCTTCGTTCTTACCTGGAAAAGCCGATTCGCTCTAAGAGTGATTAAGAGCAGTCTTGGTGAATCTATTAATGAATTAACTAAGTCTTTTGTATTGTAATTTTTGTATCAATTTTTTTGTCGTGTTAATGTAGCATTTCATAAGTTTAATGAACTTAAAATTGAAGAACAAAGGGAAAAGTCTTGTATAAAACAATAAAGAATCAATATAAAATTACTTTAAATTAAGATGTTGTCATAAGTGTAAAACTTAATAGCCTAACAATTGTATTAAATTACATAAAAATACTTTTATTCATTAATGTCTTCTAAGAGTAATTAATTGATAAAAGTTCTTTTCCTAGTAAGTCTCTATTGAAAGTTGAGCTTGAAAGATTTCAAGGTTTTTTAACCTTTCAACAAGTAACTCTCATTAAAGAAAATATAACAATTACTGCTTAAAATATAAATAAAATGTTACATTTAACAGAATCATATTTACCATTCAGTGTATGCCGGCTAAATTCTCATTTATAAGTAGAATGACGTTAATTTTATTCAAAGGATTTACTTTTATTCGACCAATAGGAATGTTCATAGGCCTTTCTGTTCTTGATACTGGGTAGCAGACGACGAGGTTAACATGTCGAAGCGAAATATATTAAAAATTACTTTACCTAAAAATAATTTCCCTGTGTCAAATGAATTGAAAAATAAAGAACTAAGGAAGAGATTAATTGAATTAAATGATCCGCTGATATTAGTAATAGGATGGGCAGGTGGTATAGACAAGTACGTTTCCAAGTATAGCGATATTTGGGAAGAAAAGAACTGCATCACAGCTAGATATTGTGTATCGGCAGCTGATGGGTTTTCTTCTAAAGATACTGGAACTCTTGCCGCAGCAAACATAGTTGAAGAGTTACAAGAACGTTTGGGAGTTGAAAAGCGCCCTGTTCTCATACATTCTTTTAGGTACTTTTCTTATATAAGAATCCTGAGGTCATAAACTGGGTTTCTAAACTATCCGACGCCCTTTTTAAAATTTAATTAATATCGTTCAATTAAATAAAAATCAATTTAATAAGATAGTTATATTGTTAAATACTTCATCCATAGCTTGATATTAATTAACTTATCTAATAATGAATTTAAATTTTTCAACAGTAATGGCGGAGGATCCATCTACAGACGTTTAGTACAAAATGATAATTACAAGGAATTGAAAATTATAGGAAGTATTATTGACTCTGCACCTGGTAAAAGGAGATTACTGGGTGGAATAAATGCCGTTAACTCAACTTTAATTGCAATGAACGCACCTTTATTATACAGATATGCAAAAGTTGCTGTTTTTATCTTAAGAAGTGTTTTAAAAGCTATTTGGCAAACTTTTTGGGGTAAAGTCGACCATGTTTACAAAGGTTTAATACATATTCCTGTAAGATGGCCGGAAGGATACATATACAGCGAGAAAGATGATGTCATATACGCTGATGATGTTAGGGAATTTATTGATAACAGAAAAAGAAAGGCGGGTGGTAGCTTCGATATTGAAACATTACAGTTAAAAGATTCGGATCATGTACAACATTTACGAAAATATCCGATATTGTATAAAGAATTTTGCTTTAATTTCTTTGATAAAGCCTTTACGATTTATAATCAAAATGCTAAATTATAAATATTCTATTAGTAGTAATTAGATCCTTACCTTTCCTTTACAATTGAACTTATTTATTGTAAGTTATGTAATTCGATAAATAAATACAGAAATGTGAGAATTTTTCACCAGATGGAGCTATCGTATAGATTTAAAATAGATGGCAGCACATTAGGAAAGCCGGCAAAAATTAAATGAAAACGAACACCACAATGGTAAAATAGTCTGAGAGCATCTAGAACGACGCTTGAAAAAAGTACTTTTCGAAAAAAAGAGCTGATTAGATAAGAAAATTTTATGATTATCTGATAAAAATTTGTGAAAGTTAAACAGTATTTGGATTAAGAACGAAGATATACAACTACTTTATTTAGATTATCTTACAAGAGGAATACGAATATATTAATATATATTTATAGAAACAAGATATTATACCTGGATGACAAAAAGAACAAAATGAAAATTCTATTAGTATATTTATTAATAATTGGTTTACAAGAGATATTTTGTAAGGTGAGTAATTATTACATTAGCAGTAGAATTCATAGAAGAGAAGTTACCTATATGTTTGTTATTAATATATAGAAAGGTCTTTGTGAAAGACACACAAATTATTAATAAAAAACATCATGTAAGAAAATTTCTTAAGTAAATATACTTTTCATTTGTAGCCCATTCATGGGCAGGAAACTGTTTTTAGCTTATACAACTCCTTCAGTACTCTTCTCTCTCTCTCTCTCTCCCTTCGTCTTATCTTTAATGTTTGAATATTATATTATAAATACACTATGTATATTGGAAAATATAAGGGAGTGGGAGTAGAGTCTTTGAACGTATGAGATTATAAAAGAAATTTATGTGTATTATCAACCGTAGTGCATAGAATTTTTAAAGAAGAATAGAGAAAAAAAAACGGCTCTCTTTTATCCATCCGTTCAAGCTTTTTCTCCTCTTTTATATCTTTCCCACAAAACTGTTTTATTTGTTGTAAACAATTTTATGTTTGTTCAATGTAAACTTCGACCAACGTCCTCTTTAACCACGAGAGTATTAAGGCAAGAAAAAGTGAGTTTTCTCTTTCTTATATGTAAATGGCATCTGGCAACTTCTTTTTCTTCTACGGTTCATTAATATTCAAGAGTTTTTTAGAGGGATTTTTCTTTATGTCTCGCAACCAATCAAAATGCATTATGGCCCCCCACCTCCGTTTCCTTCCCTTTTTAAGCGTAACCTTTATCGTTTATTTCCACTAACGCCTATTAACACCTGGCACTAAAAGAGAGGAGAGAGGTTGAGAGAGTAAAGAGGGCAGACCGTAGGTGGATAGGAGGCGGGTGCAAAAGATAACAAGATAAATTTCATTTAGATGCAATTTCTTACCTATATATATTAGTTAGTGGGCTAAAACGATTCCTTTTATAAGTTAACCTATTGGACTAAGCTAAATTTCGAATAGTTTTCAATAGTAGGAGCTATTCCTATCAGATTTTCGGATTGAATAGACTTTGACATTTCAATTTTTCCGACCATCTCAACCATTAATAGATGTTTTTGTGCGTGAAAAATTACATACTGACCGTAAGAAATCTCCTTTCTAAGCTCTCTTTCTTCTATTACTAATATCAAGCGTTCGGAAAAATTTTCTTGTTTCCACCTCAGCTTTAGCTGATCTTACGTAAGACGTTTGTTCAAGAATTTGAACAAATACCTTTTACCTATAGTTCGAGTGTTAATTATCTACAACATATTACGTAACACTTGATAATCGATTTCGAATAAGTGGTTAAAATTTTTTCTCATTGAATGTTTATATTATTTATTTAACTAGGTCGAACTACCAAAGTTTAAACAATTAAAACTTCTTTATCCTGGATACGACCGATTCGGAGGCAATTACAATAACTCTAAAATTAAGAAAACAATAGGTAATCAAGCACCTAAACTGAGAATACACAATACGGCGTCATTGAGGTTATCTTATACACTTAACCGCTACTCTGGACGACATACAATCGAAAATCCGCCGAGCTATATAGTGGGAAAGAACAGAAAGCGTTATATCTACAAAGTAACTGAATTTTCAAAATATCTCTCTGAGAAATATGGAGATCCATTAGTTATTAAGGATGCAAATAAAATAAAAGATCAACAGGGTATATTAATAGTTTTCTCAACTGGAAGAAGAAATTACATTGGACTATGGGATTGTGGAAAAGTATTTCAATCAAGAAATATATTTAGAAGGAAGCGTAATATAAGAAAAATTGAATTTTGGTCAAGTCCGGGTAAGCTATATTTCTATATTTTATTACTAACTGTTATATCTGAATATATATAGTATAGAATTATACAACGACAGTTAACATACTTAATTATTCCATTTTCTTTAAAAACTCAACTTTTTAACCTTTGTTTACAAACATACGAGTACGATTTACTATCATCTGAAATTCTATAGTATATTTTAATAATAGTAATAAATAAGCTATTGTATTCTATTATTAAATCCTTTTCGTCATTTTGTTTATTTATTCGATACAATATTAATATATATATATATATATATATTGTATAATATACACAATTTGTTAAACATATTATTTTTCTATTTATAGATTCGTTCTGCTTCAAAACAAACAAATCATCAGTCTTTAAAAGGATTCCCCTTAAATTTGGTAAAGGGAAGAAGGCTTAGATTTCTCATTACTTGTTTTCCCCCTACCACTACTACAGTTCCTCCCATCTACACAACGCTATAGTCTCGCTTCTAAAACTTGCAAAAATGTTCTCCTTATTTCTTCTTTGTTCTTATGTTTTACAGTTGGCTGTCTAGTCATAAACTTATTATACTGTATTAAATGAAAATAAGAATAAAATAAGTATCTAGTATTATTAGATGTTATGATAGTAGCGTATATCTTATTTGTTGCTTTCTCTTGCACCAGAGGTCACTGCTGTGACTGTATTATACCTACATAAGTGAACAAGCAATATTTTAAATTTCTAAAAAAATAAATGAATAATACACTCCTAGCCTGAGTGAGCTAAGATGGCGCCACTTTAGTTATAGTAGATTTTAGATGTTCAATTTCTCGGAACGAACTTCAGCAAAAGTTTTCAATGTACCTTGCTATATTGGAATTTATCAATTATTACATAAAATATGTAACATGTGTAGTGTGAATAGAAGAAGTGAAGAAGAAAAAGGTTTATTATAGGGATAGAGTTGAAACATACGAAGAAAATAAATCAAAGAGAGAAACTGTCCTAGTAGTCATTAAAAGCTAATTACTAATACAGATAGACGAATCTTAAAGTTATATAAAATTCTTTTGAAATTAACATACGACTAGCTGCGGAATATATCAGTAGATATAAAGAAAATAAACCTAATTAGCATATTATCCCTTTAATTCTAAGGGAAGAATTTTCGTTTATTATAAGACTCTATTAATTATCGTAATTATAGTTTATCTTGGGTTGATATATAATAAAGACTACATTCAATTTAGAATTGTGGAGTACTACGAATGGGGTTTATCTTATTTCTATCTAATTGAATAACTAAATAATTAACTGTAATAGTAATAAGATGAAGGGAGGCTCTATTTTTGGCATTTTATATTTTACCTCTTAGGAGCTATTCTAGCAAATACTTAGAAAACTTACAAAAGCTTCTCGTGTGGAATTTTATTTATTCGTAAAGAGAAGAACTGATAGGCTCAAACTTGTAATTTTTTTATACATATAAAGAAGGGGAAGTATTCATACCTTTATTTATAAGAGAATTTCATGGAGAACCTTAAAAAGATTGATCCATTTGCTCCTGATTTAAAAGATTTCGCACCCAAACCTGTTTTACCTGTACCCTCCAGTTTTAAACCTAATATTAATTCACCCTATTTTATTGAGAGTTCATTAACTTCCAGAGAAGCCTGTTTACGTGTTTTGGCAAGTGAAAATGGTGGATCCGTGTTAGATATTAACTCGGAACTTACAGACGCCAGTTTGGAATTTGAGATGGAATCTGCTTCGAATACTAATTTTAATGTTGAGCATTCGACAAATTTGAGGTTTTTTTCTTTATATTATCATTACTCTGTTCTATTTGTTTATTGTGTAAATAAATTGGAATTTTACTCGTCTTTTAGCCTAAAGGATAGGGATTTAAATGATTGCTCAATGTCGACTTTAAATTTGAAAGAGATAGCAGATAATTCCTTAAATTACATTAAAACTGTATGTCTTGTATATTCAATTGTATATTTATGCTATTTACGACGAATATACTATTTATAACATCTAGAGGTATCGAATAAACAACTTTTATACAGACCAAGACGATAACAATATCGATTTTAAAGATTCGATTTATTCGATTTTTACAAATTTAACGTTCAAAATATATGGTAATAATTTTTTTACACGTTCATAAACATGAATAATATTAATAATTTAACATATTTAAATATTAGACGGTGAAGTATTGTTATATCCTTGGAAGAAAACGAGGAAGTCATCACCTATCTTCAAGAATAATTGTGAAGCTAACCGTAAGTTCAAAATTTGATTTTTCAAAGAGAAACGATCTTTTTTATATTTGAATAAAGAAGATTACTGAGAGTCCATTGTATTATCTTCAGCTTCTAACTTACCTTTTTCATCTTCCCTCCAAAAAACACCTTTTTCAAGTGTATTAAGAAGACATTCCCATGGAAGTGGTTGTCGAAACAAATATAGTCAAGAGAATTTGAATACAAATGACTGGCGTCCACCAACTTTTCAATTGATTTATAATTCGTACGTATTACCGAAAGATTTAAATATACAATTAACAATGCAAAAGCGGAGATGCGTCGGATGCGGATCAGACGTAAGTATTAATATAATGAATTAATATAAACTCAATTCTATTCATTTGCTGATCTCTATTATTAAGATATCCAAAGCAACTTTTACCGGTTTAAGATTTTGCTACTATTTCGGAAAATATTTTTGTTTATGTTGCCACGACAACTCAAAATGCTTCATTCCAGCTAAAATATTAAGAAAATGGGATTTACAAGCATATCCAGTTTCAAATATTGCTAAAAATTTAATACTACATGAATGTAATAATATTGAACAGTGGTCTTTAAACCTTCATGACTGGAATCCAGTATTATTCGATAAAGTACGTGTTTTAAACGAAATTCGAGGGTTACGATATTACTTTTTGATCATTTATTCATATATTACGGAAAATTGTTTAAAGAATCCAAGGTAAAACAACACCTCATAATAGTATAGATTATGTTATCCTATATTTTTTCCTTTTGGTATATTTATCTTATAAGCAATAATTCTATTTTATTCTTTAGTTTGGCAAGAGAAATTGAAAAATTACCTCTGCATTGGTTGAATTCTCGTGATGATTATACAGTATTTGATTTAGTTCAAATTGGAAAAGGAAATTTTCTGTTTACTCTATCGAGAATTGTTAAAATTTGTAAATCCCACATTGGAAAATGTAAATTATGCAAAGCTAAGGGAGCCTACTGTGAATTATGTAAGAGTAACGATATCTTATTCCCTTTTGATGCGTATAAAGTTTGCCGTTGTATAAGTAAGTACCGAAGAAAAAGACTTTGAATAATAATTAATTATATTTCTTTCTTTAACATTAACAGATTGTAAATCAATTTTTCATCAAAATTGTTTAAAAAATGATTCTACGTGTCCAATTTGTCTGGAGAATGAAGAAAATGTTTGATATCTATAAATAGTATTTATATTTATTTGAATATAAGCAGAAGAAAATAAAAGAGAACGAATTCCTTTTTGTATTATTTATGAAACATTAAACTTCTTGTATATTTCCTAAAGTATTAAATAGTCATAAATTGTTTTCAATCTATCCAACAAAATTTCTCCTTTTACGTTCAAGAGTTCAATACTTTTTTTTCTTTCCCAATTTTGTTCTTCGACTAAATACTAAAACCAAACAGGTGAGGAATAGGCTAAAATTGGTCTATTTTTATAACGTATTCACATAAGTTAACGCCATTTAGATATTATAATTTGAATGCCCGAATTTGTTATAATGAAAAAGTATAAAAGGCACAAGTCATATACATACAGAGAGAGAGAGAGTTTAAGTGGCAGATGAACTAAAAATAGATGATTAATGTTAAAAAGATCTATTTATCTTAATTTCTTATCCAAGCATATTTGAGAAAGAATATGTTCGTCAAATACCAATTGTTCTATTAATGAGCATTTAGGATGTTTTAGACGTTTGACCATTGGTAAACATTTCTTCAGTATTGAACATTTAGCAACAACTACCCGATTTTTTGGTGTTTCTTTTTTATGATTCCAATGGATACTTTCGCATATTTCTAAATCTTTAGGATGCTTTATTACTCCAGTTGTAAATTTTCTAGTTACTGGTAAGTCTATAGTTAAAAATGGTCTTCTCTTTCCGAAATAGAACTGTTTTTTAGTAAAACAGGTCAACATTGTTAAATCATCTATACATAGTTTTCCAAATTTGTCACTAAGAAAGAATATATCTAAAAATGGCCATGTATAGTTAAAAGATTTAATTGTTTTCATATTTCTATTGTAAAATTTCCATCTATGATTTCCAGTTGATAGAAGATAATCAGAATTTAAATTTTCAATTATATTATGAAATCTTTCTTGATCTTCTCTAAGCATAACAATATTTATATCATCGTTGTAAGGTATTATTCCATGGTGTCTCCATATACCTAATTTAGATCCAAATACTAACAGATAGTGAAGCTGATGTTGTTTGCTAATATAATCGAATTCTTTCAAAAGTTGTAAAGTAGCATTTAATTCTTCTATTGTCATAGCCGGTTTAAATTCAGGAAACTCTTCGTACAATTCAGAGCAGACTGGAAATATTTGGGTTATATTCGATGACCAATAGATGAGATTGTCATTTCTAAACTCACGAATAGGCCCAAACTTCCTTATTATTGTCTTATTAGTAGAAAAATTGAATAGAAGAACGACCACGCAAAAACCACATATAATAATGGCGACATTTTTCACGTATCCGTTCATATTTATAAAGATGAAGAAGAAACAAAACTGAAAAAAGAACTTGCCCTCTCTCTCTCTCTCTTTTACTGTCTCTTCAATAGATTTTAACTTGTTCACAGAATTAACAGAACTTCCACAATACCAAGTGTAATGAGTCACTAACTATAACATTTATATATATATTTTCTTTTTAGGTTAATGTTAGCTCTTTCCTCCCACGTTCCTTTAGCGTATACTTTTTCTAAAGCAGAAAAGGCGAAATTTCTAATAGATTATATACTAATTTCAAATTCAAACATTAGTCTTTTGACTTTCCTTAAATCATCTTTTCATTCTTTAATTTAGATTCTAATGTTTCTTATCTCACTATTTTTGTTCAAAGTTGTCACTAAAGAGGAAGATAGAAAAGCGTTTTTAAAATATTTAAATAATTAATTTAATATTCAACTAGCTAGTTAGTCTGTTGGTTACGTAACAGAGATAAGAATGAAATATTATACAAATTATTCTATTAGGCTAAACTAAAGGTATAACTTACCCTTGTTTACTATACGAATCTTCAACGATTTAAGGAAATCTTCGAAAAGAAAGTTGAACTTATCTTTTGACAATGGCTCCCTCTAGTTTATTATAAATAAGTTGAGATGAACATATACTTTCTTAGAAATTTTATTAGAGGAATGACGTGTTCGAATAATTAAATACTATATAAATTTATAAATCTATATATAGTTGATATAACATCTACACAGTTAAGGACTTGTAAAATGTACTTATTCCAGAAGTGATAGAGTAATTGATTATTTGGAAGGTGTCATAAATCTTTGGGAGAGAAATATTAGATATTTCTTTTGTAAAAAATGAACAACTGAGAAAGAGAAAGTGGAAAAGCTCAGGAAAGAGACATAATCAATCATAGGAGTAAAGTTGGCATAAAACTTCCTATTCATTTTTCCATTGAGAAATTAAGCACAGCAATGATTCAATACAAAAGAGTTAAAAGGAGAGAATAAAATAATATTCAATTGAATTAAAAATGGACTTAAAGACATGTATTTCTTTAAATTCAAGGGGAAGGCTAAAATGAGATATTTTCATATTGAAAATTTGAATTTCTATAAATCATTTACAACAATATTAAGGGCTATAATTATTTAATCATACTAATCTTTTTCCTTTATATTACATATAAATACTTTAGATCTATAATAATTAATATGAAAAGACCTTCATATACTATTTGCTTTAGTTTCTTTCAGAAGTTTAACAATCGTAAATTTAGGTTATTTGTTCCTCATCATATTGAAAAACCGTATTGAAAAACATGCAGTAGGCATTGGTACATTTTCAAGTCAGTTTTTATTTATAACTATAAGAGATAAAATTAACCTATAGTGTGATTGTTCAAAGTATTATATTAAAAAAAGTAGTATTCTCATTTTATCTCTAAAATTATAAGTAAAGTTTCAATGTTTTTGGCTAAACTGTTTATGATCAATGGGTTTATCGGTTGTGTTCTTAGCAATGAGTTTTTCACTCTAAAATTAATTGAAAATTTATTAAAATTAAGTGAAAATTGTTCAAGATTTGATAGTCCTACAGTCAAAAAAATAAAAGAATGTCATTTCGAACGTCAATTGATAAGTAAAAATGTCGGAAAATTAAAACCTTGGGCTTTACAGCGTAAGTATTTTTTCTATAAATTGTGTATAAATAATAATCTATTTATTAATACAGTTGAATGTTCTCATGGTAGACAGAGCTCGAGTAATACTTTGCGTAGTAATTATTGGTTTGGGGATTATAGAGATTGTAAAAGCGTTAATATTCAATTAAGAAATTATAAAAGTTCATCAAACTACACAATTCGAGGATTATATTCTCTTATTAGAGTGAAGGTCAAAGAAAATCAGAAAAGATATATAACAGCCTTTTGTGCAACGCCCAAGTGCTACGATAGTCTACAGATAATAAGTAAGCAGTTATTATCATTTTTAATATTTTAATGTTTTTAACAAAATGTTAGATTCGAATCAACAATGTTTTTCATCGCTTTACGAAGACATTTCATATTCAGCTGAAGAGGATTTAAGATTATTACAAGTTGATTATTCCTTTTTATTTCTAAGGTTAGTTAGTTGAATAGTATATTTGAAAAGAAGAAAATTGATATGAACCCTTAATCCCTTCCTACTAGCTCATTTACAATATTCCTATTTATAATCATTTCCATATCAACAATAATCTCTAAATACAAATCTTCTATTGACAATTGTAAGTTTTTTCATTTCTCATTCATCTCTTTTGAAGTATTCAATAATAATAATTTTTAATTATTTCAGTTAAATTATTACGCCTTTCAAAATACTTTTCATTCATTGAAAATGCTTCAAAACTGTTCAATTCACGAAATTCTGATAAATATATAATAATTATTAATAATCTAAGATTAATAATTATCTTATTTATGACTTTTAAGAAAATTAACAAGTTTTCAGCTGGTATATTATACAGTATTATTATTACTCAATTACTTTAATAACTCAATTTTCATCTATTTTTAGCTGTTGAAAATGACTTTACGAACAGGGAAAAACTAATATCAACATTAGCATTTGATACATTTTTTGTTCTAAGTGGTTTGGTAGCGACCTATAAATTTTTGAATAAATTAGATTTAATTACCAGTTTACCACAAAAACATCTAAATTCGATATTTATTTATCAACTTCTTATTGGATTCTTTCAATTTTTACCTGAATTTTTATTATTATATAGTAATATTTTACCAAGAACTATTTTTGGTTGCGATGTATTAAATATACAGGGGAAAAATAACGATACAGTAGACATATTTAATAGTACGAATTGCCAAAAGTACTGGTGGACAAATATCTTTTTTATAACCGATTATTTCTCTTTGAAGAGTCAGGTAAATATAATTATCTCATGAATATTTATTAGCTAAATATAAGCATATTTATTTTTTTATTACAATAGTGTATTGTTGAATTTTGGTATTCAACAATCAATATAAATATTTTGATTATATTGATATCGAAGTTTTTACTAGTCATGTAAGTAATACATCAATAAAGAACTCTTTACAAATTATATTGTATTAAATGTACTTTTTCAGTTTATCTTTAATATCAAATTCAATAATTATACAACTTCCTTTTACTCTTTTTACCATCTATGCTATTTTTTGCGATAAATTAAAGTAACATTATACTATACAAGTATTTAACCTAACTAATTGAACTTCTTTAACATTAAATTAAAGATTTATGAACGATTCACAAGGAGTTATTGTTTCTGATTATTGGCAATTTGCTTACAATAAATCATCCACAAGGATATATCCGTTTATCATTGGAGTTTTCTATGCTGTACTCACTCATCGTACGAAGAGCTTTAAATCTTCAATTTTTTTAAATATTTGGCGGGCCACGGTTATTATTTTGGTTATTTTGAATGTTCTGTACTCTTCGTTTCAAAGCTTTGGAGATGCTGAATTATATAAAAGATTTATATGGACGTTAAGTATCACTTTGATAGTAAACGTTTGCAATTACAACGATAACGTTGAAAAACTTTTTCCAAAAACAAAAATTCTATGGTTTATATGGATACTAACCATATTTTGTGTACTAAATTGGCCAATGGTATTTCTAAGTTTGGTCTTAAAAAGATATAATCAGAATTACGTCGCTACTGAAATAGTAATATATTTTTTTTTATATATATAAACAATAATGTTTTTTTTCTCCCCTTTTAGTTTCTGCATTATTTAAAATGCATAGCTTGGACAATTTCATTGTCTACCTTCTTTATATTCGGACTTCAAGAACCGTTATCGAATCTTGAATTATTCCTTTTGTCAACTAAAAATTGAATTTATAATTTTTTATTTAAATGTAAAAAGACGAATATTCAATAAAAAGATATTCAATTGAAATAGTATAAAATAATTGATGATTGAAACATTAGAATCATGTGATGGAGTAAATAATTCCAATTAGCTATTTCTAGTAGCTTGATGTTTATGTATATATAAATTTATACTAATATATATATATACTATATATGTTTTCGATTGAGTTACGATTGTAACTAAGTATGATTAGTTGTTTTAAGTGAAAAAACTTTATGTTAATATTGGAAACATTGGCGATGTCCCAATGACTGGGCGTTGTAGTCAACGACTATACTGGCCAAGGGGGAAGGAATGAAACGAAATTGGTTCAAGAGATAGGGGATTATATTTTTAGCATCTCTTTCGACCTTGGTATGTCCGGTGTAAATATCGTATGTTGGCTCTGATCTATTTCCTCAGCTTTATCGAAGTGATTGGAGTCATTTGTACTGATGGGAAAAGTTGATTTGGAGGCCAAAATTTGATCATGTAGACTAGTGTGATGAGGTTGATTACATTTTTTACAATGAAACTTAGATGAACAATCTTCGCTTGTGTGATCACTTCGTAGACAGTTAGAACAATGGTTAAGGAGTTGAACTAGTCTCCTTCTTCATTCAAAGTTGGCATTTATATAAAATGGACAATAGGTCAAACAGAAGCTTATTTGTTGAGTCCTCGTTTGTGGGTCTGCTGGTTTTATATTGGGAAGGGTACTTGCCACCAAACTCTGTATATTGACGTTTGTATATTGGCTTTCTTGTTGTGTCGTCGGAAACCTTTTTTTTATCCTAGATGCTACAACTGCTGTATTTACTGTATGAGAAATATAAAGCCCATTTGGGATAGCTCTAATAGTTTTTTCTATGATTTTTCCTAGTTTTGTTGTAAGTTAACTAAAATCATCAAGATATTTGAAAAGGAGATGTTTAACTTTAAATATATGGTGGTAATCTGTTCACATATCGATTAAGTCTTTCATATTGTGTATGATCTCCGTTTTTAGGTGAGTTTCGAAGTACAAGGAGTGCCTTGAATTCAATCCAGTCTGAAATGTTATCGGATTGGAAGGGTATACTTCTATTGAAGATTATTTCTAAGTCAGTTCTTCTAGATAATGAAGCATCACAATAAGCAAAATTCAAATTCTTGACTAAAGATAAGAAACTCTCTTTGTCATCATCATCATGAAACTCGTTACTGCATACTTTGTCAGTCATCCAGCGATTTGCAATCAAACATTTCTCCGAATCTTCAATGTTAGCTTCCATCAGTGGAATAAGTACTGTTTTGTAGAAATGTTGATAGTTAGTACCGTTAGACCTTTTGGATGCGGTAATCTTTCTATTTGGGCAGTAGAATCGTACGTTGAAGGACCAGGATCGGTTTGTTGATTAACGAAGGGACCATTGGTAGATGGTATTCTGTCGTCTTCTTCGTGAGGACTTTGGATGTTCGAATTTCGCAATTTTGTTCTTTAACCGTTACGACGTGTTCCGTCTCTTGCGCTTGAATAGGGACAGATGACTTACATGATTCATTGGTAAAATTTGTTTGGTTAGAACCTATCATTTGAATGATACGTTCCATCGGGGCGGTTATCTCTGCTTTCATTATATTGATCACTAATTTGTTCTGGACGGTCATCTCCGTTAACCTCTCCTCGCACTTGTTTCTTTGCTCCTCCAGTCTATCAAATGTGGTTGATGATTCGGTCGTCATGTCCCTTTGAGGTACTGCTTCTGAGTCCAATAGACTTGGATCATTGGCGCCGGTGGCCATTTGAATTCTATTCTTATTCGGCATAGAAACATTAGAAACGTAAAGTTAAATGTAAAAACAACTAAATGTTAAAATACTGCAAACATTAGCGACGTGCCAATGATTAGGCGTTATGATAAACGACTACATATATTTACAGTATACACATATACACACATATACTGAATATACTGTATGAATTTGTAGGTATAAGATATTGATTGGTTGATAGTTTATGTGAATAAGTAAACAATTGGCACTTTGACACTGATACAATGATTACCAAGTTTCTCTTACAGCTTAGTGTCAGAAAAGATTACTATACTCAACATTAATATATAGCCTTTGACAAATGATAGGTGGATTTTTGCTTATTTAGTTAAATTATCCAATTCATTTCAATGAAAAATCATATCTTTTATATAGTGCAGAGAAGCTACTTATCAACTAACTTTAATGAGAAATGGTAATATCCTCAAATGAATTTTTCCCTTGTAATTATGATCATTATGATAATTTATTCAAAATTGCCTTCTAAGACAAACATTTGTCTATTTGCGCACTAAAATTATTCACACTTATTTAAAAACCTACTGTCTCTTCTACATAGGCTCATAGATGATCTATATATACTCAATGGAGAAACATTCAATATCTACACTATCACAATTAAGTTGGAAAAGACACCTCACATCCCAATATGGTTTAATATA
Source organism: Dimorphilus gyrociliatus (assembly GCA_904063045.1). Taxonomy (NCBI): domain Eukaryota; kingdom Metazoa; phylum Annelida; class Polychaeta; family Dinophilidae; genus Dimorphilus; species Dimorphilus gyrociliatus. The sequence continues at coordinate 4,529,797 of CAJFCJ010000007.1, forward strand.
ATTGTAAATTGAAGAAGGAGATTGAAAAAGTGTAAAAGGGAGAGAGGGAATGTGCGCAAGTGTGAAGTGCTGATTGGTTTGATTGTTTATATAAATAAGTCAACAATCAACATTGTGACATTGATACAGTGATTACCAAGTTTCAATTACACACTTTTCTCAGAGAAGATTACTTCAATCTGAAGTCTGTTGGGTTTTTACGTTGGCCCAACGCCTTTGATATACGATAATTTCACTTTTGATTATTTTAACACCAGTCTAGCTTGCTATGATGAAGGGATAATATTCTTAACACGATGATTGATACCCGAAGAAAAAAAATGAACATAGAAAAGAGACTTTTTGTAGTATTTTTCGTTTCTACGCTTTTATAAAATGTATCACGTATTTCACTTAAATCAGTATATGGAAAGCTACTATTTAATATGCATATTAATCATTTTTAAGGTCGTGGAGTTAAACAGTAAATTGTTCTCTGGAGTTTTGTAATTGCTTTTGGAATACAATTATTTTCTTTACTGCATCGATAAACGATGAACAAATCTTTATAAGTTAGAAATAATGATTTGGGAACAAGCAGACGATGTTTAAAATGGGTTAAAACCTATTATTTGCAGTATTTGGAATACTTTAGTCGCTATTCAATTAATTAAAAATAATTAATGAAAAAAGTAGGCCTACTAAGTTTAAATATAAATGTGCTTTCTTATCTATTATTTACATTTTAGCCCACACAAAAAAGAACCCATTAAGCTATCTTACATGTACAGTATATCAATTCTCACTTAAAAAGATAAATTTTAAGCCTATAGGAATAAAACAAATACTGTATTGAATACGAATTTTTACAATATAAATCTTGTACACACCCTTTCTTCTCTTCGTTTTATCTTACATACCTTTGAAAATTAATTTACATATACGTCACTAACTTTTAAAGAGATATAACATTTGTCTAGAGAAGGATGAGGAATTCACTTATAGTGATTCAATTAGCTTTTATTTGTGCTAGTTTGTCTCAAGATCAAGTTCTAGGAAGAACTTTGGCGCAGATAACGATAGATAATTTAATAAAAAGTAAAATAAAATGTTCTCCTGAAGGAGATATTCTAGCTAAATCTTACCAATGTCAAAGAGAAAGACGAGTGATATACGATTATTTAAATAAAAGAGTAAAATGGGCTGTTGAATGTAAGTAATCGATGTTTTGCATATTTTCATTCATATGCTACATTTCTTTATAATTTCAATTTCGTTTGATAAATTGTTAAATATCTATTCTCTATGTTCTTTTCATTTTATAGTAGAAGAATCTCACGGTAGTGGTCTATACTGGCCTAAAGTTAATAAATGGCTGGGCGATTATGATAAATGTATAAAGATATCTGAAAACATAAGCAATCATTCAAGTTTTGAGATTATTAAAGGCCATTATACACTTATTTCAATTTATGATTCAAGCTTGATAAATGAAACTCAATCAATGGCGTCCTATCAAATCGCAATTTGCGCAACACCAAAATGTTATGCTTTATTAAAGTCTATAGAAGGTAAATCAATGAAGAAATTACTAATTTATTTGCAGTTTGAATACCAAATATAAATATACTTCAATCTATATTGAATATTTATTATTAATCAGGTAACTTTAGCTGTAAGTACCAAAGTACTAAATCATACTTGATATCAGTTGAAAAGAAATTAAAATCATGGAAAGATGATATTAAACCAGTTGTTGCAGTGTAAAATATCTATATTACTTTTCTATATATTACGTAATTAACTCTTACTTTTTCTTTTTTAATATAAAGAACTATTTTTACTGTTTTGATTTGCCTAATTATTGCATCAACAATTATGGATTATTGTTATCTATTTAAATTAAGAAGGAAGAAACCATCTGCAGATGCTAGGAAACAAACATTTTCGACAATAACATGTAAATAACAAAACTAAATGCGTATTATATAACTATTTTTATTTTTAAATGTATTATATCAGATAAGATATTACTACCGTTCAATTGTTTTTCACTTATTCAAAATATACAAATACTCTTCAATCTCGATCTTCCATCTCAACACGTTTCCTCAATTCATGGGATAAGATTTATAACTATCACATGGATAGTTTTGAATTTCGTCTATCGTTCATCTCTAAGTGCTATGGGTATATTATATTAATTAAAGAACAGTTGTAGGAAATATAGATATACTATATATCTTTTTGTAAAAAGGTAATAATATTAAAATACCTGCCGAAGAATATATTACGTTTGTACCAGTTAAATATTCTCAATTGGCTTTTGATACTTTTCTTGTAATAACTGGATTTTTAGTGGCATATAATATATTATATAAATTAACGTCATCTAACAAATCTAAAGTGCAATTGATATTATTCTATATAGTAAATCGTTTATGGAGAATACTACCAGCTCTTGGAGCAACTCTATTGTTTTATACATTTGTTTTTCCAAGATTAAAGACAGGTCCTGCCCAAATGCAAGAAATGATTGATTATTCAAAAACTGATAAAGAATTTTGCGAAAGTTATTGGTGGAGAACTTTATTATTTATTAATAATTTCTTTCCAGTTAAAGAGATTGTTAGTAATTTAATAATTGTCTTAATTAATTAAGTATTGATTTATCGATTGAACTCTTTTTAAAGTGTATGAAACAAACATGGTTTCTGGGCGTCGAAATGCAATTATATTTCATCTTTGGTATTCCCTTGTTTCTTTTTCTATTGTAAGTATAAAAATTATATAAAGAATTTAATTATTGATGCCTTTATGTTTTAAATATATAGAACTCCTTATTTGACATTCTTTCTCATCCTTCTCCTATTATCTGTACATATCGTAACGAACTCTGTTATTTTAGATCAATTTGTGTAAGTTATATTAATATTATATCTTAATTGTTCTATCTTCTACTTTCTTGTAACTTTTAGCTTCGAGAAAAATAATATACTGAACGTCGATGATTATCATAATAAAATATACGTTAAACCATACACAAGAATTGGACCATACGCTCTTGGTTCTTTAATTGGTTTTCTAGTAATTAAATTTAAAAACATTAAATTACACTTTCTATGGGCAGTCGTAGGTTGGATTTTATCAATTGGAACTGGTCTTACAATGCTGTATTTAGTCTGGTTGGATATACAACCCAATAAAGAACCTTGGAAAAAGAGTGAATATTTAATCTATGAAACATTGAAAAGGCCTGCATGGAGTTTATGTATTTGTTGGGTAATATGGGCATGTAACTCTGGACACGGCTGGATTATCAATAGTTTCCTCTCCTTTAAATTCTTTATTCCATTGAATCGTTTAGGCTATAGTATATTCTTAGTTTATCAATTTGCAGTAGTATTTCTATATTCAGCTATAAAATACGATCGAATATTTAACACTACTGAAATGGTAATTATTAGTATCTTTTAATTATATGCTAAAATTAATTATATATGTTAAAGAAATCCTCCGTATCCTATTCTTACTCTCATTCTTTCGCATACAGATATTCGACTTTCTAAGTTGTATGACTGTATCAATAGTGGTTGCAGTATTTTTCTGTATATGCGTTGAGCTACCCTTCTTAAACTTAAAGGATTGCTTGTTCAATAGGGATAGATTGAGGAGAAGATTTCTGGAAGAAACTGTAGATCAAACAACAATTTAATAGATTATATTAATTTGTATACAATAAACTGTATAAACTGTAAAAAATACACATCCTACAGTAAATATATACAGTATATATGTATATATATTTATAAATATGTTGCCAAATTTGCGAACCAAATGAAAGATAATAGACTAATTAATTCTAATAATTTAAATAATGAATTATTAATAATAACAATAATAGAAGACAACAAAACTGTATATATATATATATATATACTGAATATACAGCATATATTATATATGTTTCCTTTTCTAGTTACATTAATAAAATATTCAAAACATATCAATGTATTTCTCTTGTAAATTGAAGGAACAACTAAGGAAGATTAAATGTATTATTATTTTTTATTGTTTTTATGTTAATAGTATAGAATAGGATTAATTAAATTTAACTATTTAAAACTAAATAGTTAAAGAGTTAATAGCTTATTTAAAAAAAAATAAAAAAGAAATAATCTTTTCTGTATGTATTTTAGCGTAATTTAGATATTTATGATTGTCTAATTTTCTGTAATTTACATTGTTATTTCGGAAATAGCTCATTTTCTATGAGGATTATATAAACTTCGAATCATGGAAAAGTTATTTCAAATAACTCTTAGCTTTCTTTCTCTTATAATTCATTGTTTTGAATTGAAAAAAGAAGACAAATTATTATGAAAAAGTCGATTATTTTACTTGTTTGCCTTGTAGCCATGTCGGTAAGTTTCTTACAAATTAATGTTTGAATATAAAGAAATAAATAAATATATTAATATTTTTAGATGGCTTTAAAAAGGAGCGATAATAAGAGATCAAGATCTCTATTAAGAAGATTTTTAACAAATAGCAACAATCTTGCAAAGAGAGCTGAATGCAGTGACGATTATGATTGTTTTTCTGAAGCTGACGATGAGTGGTCATATTGCGGTGATAATGGACAGTGCGTTAACGTCTCTGTTAATGGCTCCGAAGAACATTCTGCTTGTGAAAGTGATGATGAATGCTTTAGCGAATTAGCTAATGTTTGGGCTTATTGCGGAGAAAATGGTCGTTGTGTTTATACCGAAGAATCATAACGTTGATCTTATAAACAAAATATAAGTATAAATTTGAATAGTTCTATGAAATATAATAGAGTTTTAGTTTAGAAACTGATTAAATATATTATCAAAGCGAAATAGTACTACTGTTACTTTGGTCTACAGGATTTATAATCAGAGATTATCTGATTTATTAGTGTTTGCCTTCATTCTTTCATTCATTTCGTGCTTTTCTTCTTCAATATCTTTGAATGAACACTTAAAAATCGACCAGGCAGTCTGCCTTGATTTACGCTTTTCCTCTTCATTTAAACTGTAAGGCATATGGAGGATATCTTCGATCGTTGACGGCAACTCTCTTCCCATAGTTTCTGGTAGGAGAAGAACAAAGAACCCCGCTGACAGGCTAACAAATCCAAAAATAGTCGTGGGTATCCAATACTTTGTTATGTCTAGATTCGACTGTTGTATATTAGATAGAAAAAAATCAGAATAATAGATATTATTGTATTTGCTTCTATTTAACAACTAATTACCGATAGTAAGGAGAGAGGAGATAATACTGCTCCAATATTACCTACACCAGCTACAATACCTATTCCAGTTGATCTCATAAATGTAGGAAAGATCTCTTGAACATAGACAAGTATTACGCAACATGCAGACGTAATACATAATTTACCCAAGATTGTAAAGGCAGTTACACACAGGAATTTATTTTCTGTACCAATAATAGTTTCCAGTTGAGTAACCGTATTAAAGATAACAGCGATAAAGAGAAAGATAGATGACGTAAAAAAGAACGTCATAATTGGATATCGTCTACCGTATATACTAACGGCAATAACCGCCATAGCTACACTGATTACCTCTACGATGGTTAATATGAAAAAATTCAAGTAAGGATCTCCAGCGAGTGCTCCACTCATTAAATTTAAACCATAATAAACCAAATTGTTAGCTTTGTATGCAAAACACATAGCCGCAGTATACATAAGTAGTTTTGGTTGTTTGAAATAATTCCACATGATCTGCTTCCTGTATCATTATCATTATTATTATTATTATTAAATAGCTTCTTATTAATATAGAGAGACAATTTCTTTGATTACGAAAATAAATAAACTCTTCCTTTTACCTCTCAGTCATATTTGGAATTGAATCGGATTTGTCATATAGAATATGCCTAGGAACTGGGTCAAGCTTGTTAAACCTAGCAGCTTTATCCAATAATTTTTCTACTTCTGCATAACGACCTTTAGATATTAGCCACCTCCAACTTTCGGGACAGAATGGATAATATAGCAATGTGATAAGAGGTGGTATTGAAAATGCAAATTGTAGATGTCGCCAATTAGGAAAGATAAAAGCCCATAGTGATAATAAACTTGTACCAATAGCAAAAAACACGTAAATTAGAGGAGACAAAATCGATCTTGTATCTTTCGGGAAGAGCTCGCATGCAATAACAAAGCCTGCTAAGTTGTTTGCCATAGAAAAGCCACCAGTTAAAAATTGAAACGAGCAAAATGACAGTAAATTTGGGCTGAATGCCATTGCTAGCCCGCAAATACCCATCGCAAATTGACATAGAAAGAATAACTTTTTACGACCAAAATAATCGCCAAACGGGGGGCAGAGTGCAGCTCCAACAGATATACCTGCTGTAAAAACAACCTGCGACCAAGAGACCCACATTTCGTTTTTGCATACAAGATTCCATTCTTGTTGAATAGTTGTAACTTTGTCACCATTAGTATAGCCATTTAACGATGGGTGGTAAACGAAATGACTGCATTCTATCTTTTCCTTTTTACTGTAAAAGTAGGTAATATTTCCTACGGTCTGATTAAATTGATTGGGAATAATTTCGACAACATCTGAAGAATTAATCTCCTTGATGAGCTTGTATTGTTCGCAAGCCGAATTCGGTTGAGTTTTAGGAGAGAATCCATCACTGGGCCTTGGAAAGCAAGAGAAACGTAAGGGTACACTTGGACCTAGCAAAGAAAAAAAAATAAAGGAAAAACGAAAATACACAAAGCAATTTGATATTATCGAAAAGTTAATCTCCTGAATATTAAAAGGATGGAATAAAGAGTATTTAGAATATCTAAAAAATGTGTACCCAACTTTCTTTGTCATATGAACAATAACTTGTTGTTTTAAAGACAAAGAAATTCCCAAAAAGATATTTAAAACAAGTTACAATGGAAAGGTTATAGAAATTTTATCTCAATTAAATATTAAGCAGATGTGTTTCTTAAATAACGAACCTTCAAAGACAATTCCGTACAATTGCCATGTCGTTGGAAGATTCATTGAAACAACTATTATCAAATATGTAATTACTTGATACGGGCCACAACGTCCTAAATAGATCATAGCTTCTTCAAGACCCATTTCAAAGAACGTTTCTTTGTCTTCTCTGTTCGGTTCGCCTTTTCAATTGTAAATAACAATTAATTCAACCCAAAGCTCGCTTTATTTAACGTGAAATTGTAATGTGATATAAACAATGTTGAACAAAGATAATAAGGTACAGGTAAGTCAAAATATATGTAACAGTAGAATGTCAATAAATGGATAAGAAAGAGAAAAGAGTAACAATTTGATTTCAGCTTTATTTGTGGAATAGTTGGGGTGAAATGGATATATAATTTATATATATTAATAAAGAGTTTTACCTACTTTTTGTCTTATTTGTTATTCTCTAGTTATTTTCAGTCATGATACTCTGTTTTACAAACGTCTTTAATTATCTTCCCTCTTTTTCTCTCTTTGAAATATAGAGATATAGTACATGAAGATAATTTTTTTAACTTTCTACTATTTTGATGAAAGATGGCGCTGTATGTTAAATATTTTCTTAAAACTATACATAGAATATCTACGTGGTATAATAAAGCAAATGAAATGAGCAGAGTAGTTGCCAGTAGGCTTGAAAAAGAAATATAAAAACAAAACAGATACAAATTGAGTAATTATACCTTATTAATTAAGAATTTTTAAATCTAATAGATAAAGATCAGACAGGGGAAAATATACAAATCACTATTTTCAAAGAAGAAGAAAAAGATAAAATAAATGCTTGAAGGGTTTAGCACAGATTTTTTTTTGTATTAATTTTATAGATGTATAAGCGTCTCGTTTATTTGGTGTTTACAATCCTTGCTTTATTAGGAATGCTGTTTATAGGATTCCCTTGATTTTAGAGCAAACTAGCTTATTTCTTTTCATATATAAACCAAATTTGAATATTTACAGAGTATATATTGCGTGAGGAATTGTCGTATTTGTAGTATGGTCACTAATTCTATCTTATGCATCTTTTAAAAGAACCGTTTTAAAGCTTAATCATATAGTGTTACACAGAACCTTAGACGTAATAATTGTTGATGAATTATTATAAATACTTGAAATAAATAAAATTCTCTTTCAATGAAATTTTACACTAAAAGATAAGTATTAAAACTGCTTAAAGATATTTTATCTATTCGTTCTCTCTCTCTCTCTCTCTCTCTCTCCCTTGTGCGCTCTATTTATTAATAAAAGACTAAGAATCACCCTGGAAAACTTATAAATTCTTTAAATACTTTTTAAAGAAGCTCTTAATACTTTACAAAAGAAACTTTCGATACTGATAATACAATTTACTATATTATACTATGTTGTTTCTATCATTGTTATACGTTGATGAAACTGCATATATAAGTTCATACAGTATATGTAAAGTATATAGATATTATAGAAACAGGCAATATGTTGTATTTATATACTGTATAGACAAGAAAAAAAAGAAATCGATGTTTTTGCTGACTAATCAAATTTTTATATTTTATGATTTATTAATAAATTATCTAGTTTTTTTTCTTTTTTATTTATAGAGAAAGAGAAAGAAATATTTTAAATGTGAATCACGTGATATAGAAATGTGAATAGAAAAGCAAAAAAAAGGATATAGAAAAGCATCTTTATATCAATTTCTCTTCATTTTTTTTCTCTCCAATTTTCTCGTTTCTCTCTTTTCTATTTATCCAACTCTCCGTCTATCTATCTATCTATCCATCTTTCCACTCTAGTCTCTCTCTATATATGGGCCTTGCTTCCTCTTTTTCTTGGTAAAGCTTCTTTGACATAACGTTGCCAGATAAATCATCACCGCTAATTACCCTACACACTAACAATTTTTCCAGATGCGAACCTTAATTTGTGAGTCGAAAGCAAAAATCGGTGATGCGGTATAATTTTATAGGCCTACGTATTTTCCCTACAATTCCCAGCGTATAGGTTGGTCACTGATTTCTAGAAATGCAAGTCTAAGCGTATATATTTCTATTGAACAGAACAAAAATATAAACAAGTTTCTCCTTTTTCCTCCGTACCGCCTCTTCTCTCTCTCTCTCTCTCTCTTTTGGCTAAAAGAGGAGTCGGTTTAGTGCGAATGGAACAGATGCGATTTTGACGGTATCATTCAACTATTGATAAGATCAATGTTGACCTGATTTCTACTAATTTTCTTTAGATTATTTGCATTGGGAGGATATACTTACTTACTTTCGAGTAGTTTGTACGGTAACGCCTTCAAAATTTTTCCACGATAATTGTTATACAATTTACTCTATTATCGCTCAATAATAATCTAAATTATTTTGTGAAAATAATAATATAAAATTATAAAAGTATTTTTATTACTTATCTAAATTATTTAATAGCACAAGATCAGTATATTTGTTTTATAAATAGACATATTATTAAATATACGTAATTTAACTGTTAGAGAACGGCTTGCCGTCTGCAGTCAATGCAGAAACTTCACGTCGCTCAAGCGCTTGAGAGTAGTAACGTATAAACAATTATTGTTCATTATACCTAGTTAAATTGGGAAATAAATAAAGAAGACAGAAATTGAAAATTGACAAGCAAACTCATTGATAAAATTAAAGTTTTAAACATATAGAGGAAAAAAAATGATTGACGGACAAACAGGTGTTTAGAGAAACTGGAAAAAACTGTTTTTACAAACAACAACTGTCCGACATTTATAGCGAAGAAAATGCAGAATAATCATCTCTCTGAGTCCGATGATTCGGAACGGGATAGAAGGAGAGGATACCTTTCTAGAATGGATACAGAGGTTCGCTCTATAGAATTCTGGAGAGCAGTTATAAGCGAATGTATTGCAACGTTTTTCTACACCTTTTTTGTGTGCTTTAGTACTTTATGGACTAAAGAGGAAGATAGGGACGATTGTTCAGTTTTATACATTTCATTAGCCGCCGGCTTATGTATGATGATGCTTCTTCAATGCTTCGGTCATGTATCTGGCGGTCATTTTAACCCAGCCGTAACGCTCCCGATGGTTTGTACTGGGAAGATAACGATTCTGAGGGGAATCTGTTACATAATCTCTCAATGTGGGGGTGCTATCGCCGGCGCGGCCGCTTTATACGGGTAAGTCCACATTATTATGTTACTTTGTTACCATAGCAATATATTCTTATTAACCTTTGTAATTGATAAAGATTCTGATACTTTTCAGTTATTCATTATATGTAGACTGTAGTAATTTCTTTTACCGGAAGTTGTTTCCTCGCTCACGAATTAAATCCAATTATCAGGTGGATAGTTGTTTCTTTGTTACGGGTTTTGCCACTTGGAAAAAATAGTAACGTACAGCTTGTTATACGATATAAAGTGTCTCTCATAAAGCTGTGATAGGGCCCCTTTTATATAGAATTTTTGATCGATGTTTATGCATTATAGCTCGTAATGCCGCAACTTTTCGGGTTTCGTAAGCCGGAGAACATTAAGAATGCATTAAAGAGTATGAGTGAAGGGTTGAGAAAATTATATAGGAGCATTTTAAAGCTCAGAGTATAATTCCCTATTCCTCAGAGCTATTGAGAGAAATGTTATGTTTCTTAAGGTCATATAGTATAAATGGTTTTATATTTTATTTATTTATCTTTTAGCTGTTTCTGTACTCACAACAAAAATAATAAAATAATAGTGAACAAAGAGATAAACAAGATACATATGTCTCTATCCTATATACAGTATGCATAGTATTATACATTTAACAGAAAGGGAAATTCCCTTAACTCTCCTTTATTCATTTGCATAGATAAAACGAAACATTAATTAAGGATTATGTAATAGTATTAGATTTTTCGTGGACAACTTTGATAGTTTACCCTTTAGACAAGTCAAGAGTCAAGTCCCTATAGCTCTAATGAGCTATGGAATGTCCCTTAGGAAAAAGAGTAATTATGTATCTAACGCTCTTCAATTTCCAAAAAAAGAGGCGTTAAATAAGCACATTAAAGAGTGTTTTTCATTTATTTTTGTTGCCGTTTCTCTAATTTCTTTCCTTTATATTAGATTAAAAAGTTATTGAATTATTAAATTACCTACCAAATTCCATTAATATAAATTGATGGCATCTTAATTGCAGTTAGATTAACTAGCCGTTATGTACCAGCATTAGTTAATGATGCACATAAAAAACAACCTTGAAAATGCACGATATATAATTCGATATATTAAAGATTTATGTAGCAATAAAAGCCTTTAAGAATAAAGGGGGCGGATTCTGTCTACTTGAATATACATTGTATGCATTAAAGTGACAAATCCACCCATCCCGCCCTCGCTTTTTGTCTTTTTAACCCCTCCGCCAGCCCCGTCTCCAACGCCCCTTTGTCGCTTAACAATAATTCAGAGAGAACAAGATCTGACATATCTTCCATCACGCTATTCTGACTTTTTGAGTCATGTCGTCTCGTCAAACTAACTTTCGTGTTACACAGATTACTTTTTTTTTCTATATATTCATTTCTGATTTGAATACTTTATGCAAATTAAATAGCGTAATTACATTAAAAAGTCACGCAATAAGCGATAATCTTTAGAGACGCGCCATTTTATTTCTATAGTATCTTATATAATGTATTAAAAAAAGAAATATATACAGTATATCTATATTATTGATAAATGAAATTGAAAAATGACACCTAAGCCTTTTTCTTTTACACAAGCACGCAAACCACTCTGAATAATGATACTCTTATTAATATCCATCGTTTCCTATACTTCAAATAACGAAGTATATCTAATATTTGCAGTAGACTGGTAAAAGCAATTAATGTATAATAATAGCTGAAAGTGTAGTTAGTTTAGCTTATCTTGATAGGAATGAACTCGTTTAAACTTTTGCCAGAGTGTTTGTAAAGATAGTTTGCTTTCTTTGCTCTTCATATGAAAAGTATATGTAAAAGAAAAATAATACCAGTTAACTTAACACTTTAGCATTCTTCCGTATAATCTCATGATAAAGTAGCTATGCAAAAGATTCCATTATAGTATACAATATAGAAGAGAGAGAGAAGAAAGCACTTTCTTTATCTTCTCTTCTTTCCGTAGTATAAATTATATATATACTGTATATATATTTATCCATTAAAATTGTTATTTAATTTATTGTTAACATTACTTTCGTATAATTATTCATAGCTTATCTCTTCGGATATCTTTCATTGTATTGTTAATTTAATATTATCAGGTGAATAGGCTCAATTTTACAATCTTTATTATATAACTTATATAAAAATTTAGTGTAGGATGAAAAGGAAGACAAAAAAGCTAAGTTAACCTTGATATTTCGATTTGTTGACAATAAAAAATAGAGAGGGGTCGAAAGTTTAAATTTATCGTTATAACCCATTAATTTGTTAAAAGCGTATGAACTAACAAGGTAACGCTCTATGGTGCAGTTTGCCAATCTATTCAGTAGCTAGGCTAAACAAATTAATTTGTCAACATGGAAAGTAATTTTATAGTATCCATTGTGACGTTTACAAGGAGCCGAATCAGCATTAGGCGCTCATCTAATCATTCACTCTTTCCGTGACTGAAGCTCCCAGCTTTTAATTAATTTTTTCCTTAAGATCGTACGGGCAAATGATATAAGACAATTTTCTTTCTCTTTTAACCAAGTAGAAAGAATTCTCGCGTATTTGTCATACTGACGAAAAGCCAACAGTCTTCAACCGTCACTTGAAAGTAACACTGCGACGATCGCCAATAAAACGGCAAATTCGCCGGGGGCGAGAAAAAACGGCGCTAAACTGCAAAAATTTCTATAGGCAATTCGTTCTTGCATTACGATCACGTAAAATGGACGGCTTGATTGAGAAATAAATCAGACTACTGCAAAATGCTGTCACGCTAGATGAACTGTAACGTTTATAATCATACGGAGAATATACGACTGTTGCGGTTTTTTGTGTTCAATATCCGTACACATATTAAAATCAACGATGAGCTTTGCGGGAGGCAGTAAAACAAACAATTCTCAATTTTATTCCCCCTATTCAAAACGGTTGTAAAGCAAACAAACAAGCGGAGTTAACATTCGCTTACAAAGTGACGCCTTTTCTTTACGGAGATGCAGCTGTTTCACTCGATTTCCTACTTTACTTATAGCCGATAGATTTTAGAAAAGAGATCCTTAACAGTAATTCTATTAGAATATTAATACACTTGCAAGGACAGACTTCATTGAAAAAAAATTAAATATAGCTGCAGTCTATATTCAATCTATTGCTGTATTCTTTCCATATCCGGTAGGTTATTTTTCATTTTGATGGATCTTCTTGACCCTTTTTATTCTGATGAATACATAGGGAGAAAAGTTTGTCATCCGTGCGAAAAATTCTCTTTAGGGCTATAAAAATATTTAATGAATATTTTATGTCATATTATTAATGAACAAGTTTATCCTTTTTTTAGCCCGATAGCTTTTTCCTCTCTCTTTTTCTTTCTTTCTCTGTCATTCCCCCTCCCCCCATCCTTCCACTTTTAGTTATTCCATAGTTCTTTTTAGCTGTATTATTATTATTATTATTATCCAATTTGTTTCTCTTACCCGGTCTTCCAAGGCACTTCTTGTGACTCTGGTTTTTAAAAAATTGATTTTTAAAAGTCGACTGGATTCGTTCTATTATTTTGCTGACGACCGATTCAAATTGTCGATTTGTGGTTGGCCTAATTCATCAAAGTCACAAGACGACGTAATTAGTCGAAGGTGACTGACTCTGAATAACAATTTTTTTCTGTTTGTTTTATCAGCACTATTCCACTGTCTGTTATATTTTTTAGTCAGGAGATAAATAGGATAGAAACTTTGGGAAGGCAGCGAGAGAAAGGGTAGAAAGAGTTTTAGAGAAAGAAAAAAAGGGAAAATGACAGAACAGAGACAGAGAGAGAAAGAGTGAATAAAAGTAAATAAAATTGATGAATAAAGAGTGTTTTCTTCATATTTCCCTTTTTCAAATCAATAATACTCCTCTTTTTTCTCAGTGACCGATAGCGTCAGATTTTACGTCCAGATTTCTATATAGCATTTGCACAAATTACTAGCGTCAATCATTTTTTCGCTACGTTTCCTTTGTGTTGGAAATGAAGGAAGATTCTACTCTACAAATATACGTAATATAATGTATTATTCGACGCCTCCCTTTAAGGCAGGCCTATAAAGGAATTATTTGTAAAAAATAAAAAACGTAGTTTATATTTCTTTATAAAATTTTTTGTATTTTTCTAATCGTTCCTTATTTGGTCTGAACCAAAAAGAATAAAAATTGGTTGTAGCTTTTTGAAGTTTCGTCCTGCTCCATCAAAGTCTTAACAAAAGCATTAGGATTTAGGGAATATCTTTTAAGCTTATCATGGATTTAGAATCCTTTCTTATTCTCTCTTTTCCGAAGATTTCTTTCAATTATTCCTTTTCTTTCACCATTCTAACTAAACGCTGATAAAGCTTGTCAAAATTTTATTTGATTTTTTCTTTTGTCATTCACTCTCATGAATATTCATGGACTATTTATTTAACCTTTTCATTCGTGCAAAGAGATAAGGTTTATAAACTACGATAAGGTAATAAAATAAATTAGTATAACCCTTGGTATTTGATTATGGGCAATAAGGAGACATTTAGTTTCAAGAGACCATCCTTCTTGTTTAGTGTGGGTGAACGGCTATTACCAGTACCCAATATTGATTTTTTTGTAGCGTCTAATAATTGCTTTCTATCCTCCTTAGTGAGGAATTGAAAATGGATTTTTATATAGGATTAACAGCCCTAAGAATATTAGAAATAATTATTCATTACAAAAGGAATTTTGATTCTCTTCATTAATCGTTTTAATTATAGTCGCTAATGTAGTTCAATGAGCTATCTTAACAATAAATAGGATAATACTAATTAGTATAAATATGTGTAAATATCGACGATTCCTTACCTTTATATATACTGTATTTATATTATATATACAGTATATAAAAAGATAAAAAAAGCAAAGAAAACAAAATAAAACGTTTATTTACTTTCCATTTGTTATTATCCATCTTTTCGTCACAGTTAATAGGGAAAAGGTGACGCTTTTTAGCTGCTCTATTCGAAAGGCCTAGACATATTCTAGGATTGATAGGTTTTTCTTGGAAAAAATTTGTGCTACTTTTCAAGCAAACTAATAGACGAAATTGCCTGAAAAAGCTTGAAATCTTATCATTAGACAATAGAAATTTTTCTCGTGTCCGAGGTAAAATCGGCTACCGCAACATCTATTTATTTGGTAAATAGGCGTTAATTAGGTCGGAAAGGTCTTTCTCCGCCTTTTAGGAAGCTTAGGTAAAAATCGTTTACAGTTGTAGACGTTATTTATCTGGTCAGCTCAATTACTTTAGCAAGGAATATAAATGGAAAACAGTTTAACCATATAACATCTCTTTACTTGACTATGAAAACAAACTGTTCTATCTAACGTTGCTTTATAATACAGAGTAGCTATGTAGGCTGAGAGAGAAAGAGCAAGATGGAGAGAGATGCGTGCTACACCTCTCCAAATCAAAAACGTATAGTTTTCAAGGGTTTCGACGCTCAAGTAGGTTGAGAGATTTTGCCCAGGCGCTTCTTTGAGTTGTTTGTCCTAGTCTCTCGTGAAATCTGTCTGCATGAAAAAGAAGAGATTCAATGTCATAGTCAATGTCAAATTTAAACTAAGAAGAAAGAAAAAAGATAGTACTGTAAAAGATATGATAGATGAGTGACACAAAAATGTATTCTACACTTTACTTGTTTTCTTTTTAGAAGTGTATAAAATCAATGGTTTACTTAGCTGGAACTGATGAATATCAATTTGACGTTTTTAGCATTTTTTAAACGTTCGACGCTCCATAGGCTTAGTTTATCATAGAATTTAAGACGACATGCTATACGTGATTCTGTTATTAATAACCATAAAGATACGTTTAGAGTTGTGTTTATTATTGATATAAAAATGAAGTATATAAGGCACCGTAAACTTTATAATTTGTTAGTAATAACTATAGAATTCCATTGATGGATATTTATATAATATAGACCTACTTTGTTAATATTTACTCTCAGTAATATATTTGATTGTCTTGCCCAGTAGTGTTATTATGGTACACAAAGGCATAAAGGCGTATAAAATAACTACCGTGATTTAAAATAAACGTTTATACTCATTCTCCCAGTTTATATGAAGAGGAAATGAATGTAGGGATGAGAGACATATCCGAAGGGACCGAAAATAGCCGTCAATGTTAATTAGTTAGTAAAGAATTTTTATAAGAAAAATGAAATTATGTAAAATTGAACGCATTCCTAGAAAAATCGTCTAGATAATCGCGTCATGTCGTATAAAGGTCGATTGTTTGTCTCGCATTAAGTCGCTTGATCGCATTATTCTCAGTTCTGACGGTCGTTGCATTAAGCCGATAATTTTATCTCCACTCCAGTTGTTTGCCTAATGATAAACAGTGGGACTATATTGGTTATAGGATGATCGATTATTTTTCTTAAAAATTTCTTATTTTCATTATGAAATCAATAATATTTGTCGACTTTTGGCAAAATGTTACCAATTCGTCAATGTTTGTCAGCTAAGCTTTCCATAAACTTAATAATCAAGCTGAGTGTTTGTAGTTTCGTACGATAAGATGAAAAAAGTTTGATTTCCTGCTGAGTTGATGGCGGATATGGGAGACGGTTAAATACTGCATTATTCTCATTAGGCGCTATTATAGGTTCCGCTATTTCAGCTTCTGTAGACAATTTTGTCAGTAGAATCTTTTAAAATAAAGTAGATTTGGGGGAAATGAAATCCATTTTGCTGTTGTTTTTTCTCTCTCTCTTCTTCTTCAAAGCGTGTATTCTTTGCATTTTGCAGAATGCGCTGTACTTATATCGCATTAAATGTTACTACTTATAAGGATTGAAAACTTTATAAAAGTTATACGTAGCTCTCCTGCAAAAAAAAAGGGACAGCAATTCAATAGACGCCGAATTAGTTTTGTATTGTAGACACGTCTATACATTAGGCAATCTTGGTTTATTGATGATTTCTATGTTAAGATAAATTTTGTAAATTCTCTGTTTCTTTATAGAATTTACAAGTAATTATAATTTTAGATAGCCCAAAACTAAATCGAAAATAGAAAAAACCGGATGAGCTAATTGATTTATTTTGCCACCCTTTTAACAGAATTACGCCAGCGGATCGGAGAGGTCAACTGGGCATGAATGGATTAGCGGAGGGTATCGGTAGAGCTCAGGGATTCGGTTTGGAGCTAATGCTCACTTTTATAACGGTTTTCACGCTATTTGCAACCGTTGCGCCTGAGAGAAAGATGGCTGGAAGTCCGGCTCTGGCTATTGGATTATCTGTGACGGCTGCCCATCTTGTAGGCGTAAGAATGACTGGATGTGCAATTAATCCAGCAAGATGCCTCGGGCCGGCATTTATTATGAATAAATGGAATTTACAATGGGTAAGTAGTATTTCTACTAAATTGAAATTAATAAGGGTATTTTTCCTTTATCATAAATCAGTACCATACCTACTGAAAATAATTAACAATTATTACTATTATTATATAATTTCTCTAGAGTACTCATTAATTATTAGTAAATTAACTCTTACCTTACTTGACCTTTTAACGATAACCTTTATATTTTAACTAAGAACAGTTTAGAAATATTTCTCTTTTTTCTTGACCAATTAGTTGTATTCCTTTGTTATTTCGGAGGATAAATTTGACGTAAATTTCTTGACAATTCTTTTATTTATATACATAAAAAAAACATATATAAACGACAAACAAAAAAAGATGATGTAAGTGGACAATAGATTGTATATAGACAGATGATAGGAAACGGAAGCAGGTGGTGAATAAGGCCTTATAGCCTCAGTATCTCTCATCACTATCTTTTCCCATCACTCGTTTAATTAAAAACTTAGCAAGCGTTCTTTTCTTGGCTTTTCTAGTTTTTTAGTTTTTCTTCCCTTTTCCTAAGGAGAGGGACAAAATTTATAACTCTTTTTTTTATGTATATTTAGACTAACAATGACTGCTTAATCAACCATTGAACATGTGTCACCTTGAACCAATTGATAATTATATGGGATTAAAGGGGAACTGATCAAAAAGGGGAGGAGAAAGAGGAGTGGAAGAAGGGATTTTTTAATATCTGGTTGCTTGTAAAAAAAAGAAAAAAGAGAATGCTGTTTCTAAATTCTTTATCTAAATCCAAAAAAAATTTCTTATAGGCTTAATAAATGATTGAATGTTTTTTTCATTTGAGATAATCCCTTTTTATTCCTTAAGTTTTAGAGCATTTACTTATTTCTCTTTTATTTTGCTTACAGCTCTACTGGGCGGCAGCAATGGCTGGTGGATTAATTTCCGGTCTACTGTACGAATATATTTTCGACCCTTATAAAAAACCTTGTAATAATGCGAAGAGTAGGACAAATATAAAAATGGATCAATTAGATACGTCCAGCGCCATCTGTAACGGGTCCAGGAGAAGGAAAGAGTATACTGTAAGCAATAATAATTTTAGTCTAGTTTTCCGTAAAACAAAACTAATTTGGTGGATTTTTTCAGAGGGTTGGAACAGGATGCTCGACAAATGATGACTTAATTCCAGAGACATGGTGTAGATCCCTAGTAAGAGAAACAAGTAGCGCCACCCAATTAACTAGGGCAACTTCAATTGTTAGCGGGAAGATGAACATGCCTACATCAGAGATTCGATGAGAAAGAAAAAGAAAAAATAGAACTGTACCGAACGAACGACATACAAGATAGAAGATAGAGGAAAGAAGATGATAAAAATAGAACAAGAAAAAGAAAACAACAATAGAAATAAGAACTATTCCATTTAATTTTCAACCGCTTTTATTTATTTTTCTTTACTATATTTTTATTTAAACTGTAACGAAGATAAAGAAGCAAAATAAGAAGAAGAAGAAGAAGAAGAAGAAGAAGAAGAAGAAGAAAGGAGAGATAAGAGAAAATAGTCTTAAGATGTCTTTTTTTGTGATTTTTACGATAAGGATAACGATAATGAATGAATGAAAGATCTCATAAAATATTCTTTTTTTTTCCTACTATTTTACATACCGAATAAGAAAATGTGTACATAAATAGACAAGTTTCATGTTTACAAAAGGAAACATCTGCTCCTTTATTTTTTATTTAGATAAAAATTTGTCTAATACATTCATACAGAGAAAGAAGAATATATTACTTTACTACTTAATATTTCTTAATATAGGTCTAAAATATATTAATTATTTATTCTTATGAATAATTACGGTTAATTAAATTATTTAATTAATTAGTTATTATTACTATATACTAACTAATTAAAAGTAATAAATGTATATTATAAAATTCCGAAGATAATTATCTATTCTGATTATAATTTTCCAGCTGTATAAATCATCTATGTCTTTTTCTTGCTCCTGGTAAAATGATTATGGTATCAAATAGATTGTATATTCTTACCATACAAACGAAATTTTTTCTCTACTACATTTCTTTAGAACTTAAGAATAAATGGGGAAAAAATTGATAAGAAAATCTATCCTAAGCTAATACGTAGGCCTATATTTTATAGTTTTGCGTTATCTCAATAATTATATAGATATAAAAATAGTAGTGGAAATGGCTGTCTAACATATACGGGGGCATTGAAGATAAGGGTAATCTAATCTTTATAGAAAAATAGGGAAAGTTTTAGTATGATCAAAGGTTATGCAGTCAAATAGGGAGGAGAGGAGAGAGGGCGAGGGAGAGAGAAAGAGGATAAAATAAAGGTAATGGAAAATATACTAGCTTTTTACAAAGATATAGCTTAAAATAAAGTCGAGTTATTATGATTCCTTTCACAAATGCAAGCCCTTTTCTGAGCTGCTTTATAGGCAGAGCAGCCGAAACATTCAACGGATAAAATAAAGAATTCAGCTGACACGTGACATATACCTTTAAAAGCAATAAAAGTAAATATTAAAAAGTTATGTAAAATTTATAAATATATTAACTTTTTGATATTTTCCATTGTCTACTATGACATTCAATTTGTAGGCAGTCTGTTAATTTTTTGTCACAAATTGCCTTATTCATTAAACATTTCCCATAGCATTTATCGTGAACAGAGCAGCATGTTTTAAATTGTTCAAATGTAAAATTTAATATTTTCTAATAAATAAATAAATGAAAAGAACAACAATTGAATAATATTAATATAGTATTAATAAAACATATTTACCTCTAACCAAACGTATCCTGTAGGACCACAACCTACAGATGGAGTATAGCTAATGTTATTCATTGGAAATGTATCTGTCAAAAGGTAGATTTATTGTTATTTTACATGCCATTCCTAAAGTATTATAATATTTACCATTTGGACAATCGAACTTACAATCCTGATTCGAAGCGCACCCGTAATTAAACGGCAAATGGTTAATTAACATTAAAGTCATACTTGTAAATAGCAGCTTAAAATAACCACTTAATAGTAACATTTTCACGGCTAGATACTCTTCAAACGATAAGCAAAACTATAAAGAATTAATATAAAAAGAAGATTATAAAAACAATGAATAATTATTCAACTGGTATAAAACTTTTGTCATTGATATGTATTTATGTATAGGAATAGTGAATAATACCTTGTACTCAAAAGGTAGAAAGGTTATTTTTATCTTGTTTGTTTTGTTCTCTCATTTCCAAGGCTTTTTCTTCCTTTTTCCAAACCTTAAGAGTAATAAATTCTATATTATTTATCTCTCTTAACAAACACAAGAATCCTTTTTAGTGTCTTTAAAATATTTACAACCGAATTTTTCCACAAGTTTCTTAGCTAAAGCCGATTTACCGATGCAGACATTCTGATAGACGTATTAAATATTTTTAAGTGCAAACCTATTTTACTGTTATTTGGTATATTTACAAGATTTCATGTCAAAGTTCCACGATTGTCAATCTTCCCAAAAGCACTAATAAAATTCATGATCGCATTCTTTTCTTAATAGCTTGAATAGCATTGATTACTTTCCGAGCAGCGAGATATTCTCTTAAAATCATTTTGGAAGTTTTACACTTCCGTGCAATATGCTTCTGGCTTATAAGGTAGAGACAATCTTTATAGAATTAATTAACTCATGAAATGAGTTGCATGATTCGCTATTTTATCTTGGTGATTATTAGCATTTGGGAATATATATACTGTATATATACAGTATATATAAGATATAAATCTATATCTTCTATTTAGTTATTTAACTGATAAAAACCTTGTTATTTCTTTTATATTAAGAATTAAACGGAAATTTTAACTGTAAAATTATTGGCTTTTTAAAAACTGAAAGTCTATTCCAGCTGGTTTTTATTTCTATATATTATATTGATATTTGAGCAAAATTTTAATTGACTCAGGTAATTCTAGTACCAATTCATCAATCGTAAAAACATTCCATACTGTATTTTTATATATTTTTTGTTACCAATATATCTATGTTTATTAATAGAGTAAATCATTTGTCAATTTACTGACTTTTTATAGGTTGACAGGGTAATGAGGCTACTTTCATCCCTGATTTCTTTTTTTTTATAAAATCAATATTTCAATTGAAAAAGGGAATCAGCAGGGACTTGATCAAACTCGAACCGGATATAAAGTAATTGGAAAAAATATTGAATGCTTCAATAATTTTTCATATTCTTTTAGATTGAATTATTTTTGTATTAGCTTATTTAAAAATATGATAAAAGCTAACAAAAATTATACTAAAAAGGCAAAACTTTAACGTTTTGAATAGAAATTTATAAAGGAAAAAACGTTCGAATAAAATAGTTCTGTGTTTACACAAAAAAGAAATACATTTTAATATTTAATTTGACAAATATAATCTTATTTCCTGTTTATTAAGCAATTTATATAATTAATGTACTAGAAAAAAGGATAAAGGTCGAATATCTAGACAGAGAGATCAGAATAGACTAAAGCTTTGCAATACTATTCTACTGTAAAATATGAAGTTTGTAATACTACTACAGGTATAAAGTAATTATTAATGTCTTTCTTCTAATATATCATATACTAATATATATATATATATATATATATATATATATGTATACTGTATAAACAGTTGATTCAAGTAGTTTTTGGAAATTTTCCAATTCTAACTCAAATTCAATGGAGTACTGCAACATCTGGTAACGGTTATCGCTCCTTAGAAGCTCTATTTATCCTACCGGAAGGGGTAATTGATACCGATTTGAGCATTCGTTGGACATACTATGAAGCTACAAAATTCTATGAAAAATATTATATTTTTCAAGGTAAATATTATGAAAAATAGAATATTAGAACATACTTCCTGATCATTAAACTTTTATTCTACCTGAAGATGGCGTTAATAATTGCACAATAAAGTTCTTTCCCTCCAATACAAATGGAATTCATTTTCTATTAAATGAACTAACATTTGATGATGAAAAATTAGTAAATAGAAATGATAAGAGCGTAATAGAAAGATATTTCAACATGAAGATTGAACTACTCAAAACTGGAAAATTACAGGAATTTAACATTTTTCCAAATTTCGATTGTTCTTTTTGTGAAGTAACAAATATAAAGAAGCTAATAGACTGGAAAATTGAACCAGATAATCCTTTATTGATTTATGAACAGAGCTCAAGTTTTACACAATTACATAATATGTCTGTATATGAAGATTTATCTATGAATTTACATATTGAACATCATCGATCTCACATTGATGAGAATACCAAGTCACACCATAGACAAAGACATACAGAATTTAGTGATTATTCTTTAAGATTTTACGAACAGAGCTATGGTAATAATTTAAAAACAACCTATATTTACAAACATAAGGATTTTGATGGAGCGAGAATATCTATGAATTTAAGTGAATCTGTTGTGAAAACTGATAGAGAATATGTTGATGGAGTATATAAATACTCTTTATATCCTAAAAAAAAAGTTATTAAGGGTGTAAAATCAACAATTCTAATTGAATTTAAAAGATATACTAATAGATATCAAAGAAGAGAGAAAAAAGTAACAAGTTTATTCAAGAGGTTAAGACCGTATATTGGCGCTTGTTCTAAAGTTAATTCATATTATGGCACGGGAAGTTACATAAATGGTGAAAATTTACTTTTATATCTCAACAAACCCGATTGTTTAGCTTGTAGAGTTGAACACGACTATAACGAATTTGTTGAAATATCCCTATTTCATAATGATTTACAGCTAACTGATACTACTAGAACAGTATCAAATGGATTTGAGACGACGGTAATTGAATTGAGTTTCGTTTGGTTATCATTTAATCTATAACTTATATCTTCCTCTTAGCTATATCAAATGTTTGATAATGTTACTGAAAATGATCGAGGTAAGTATACATGTAAAGTTGGGACACCTGTTCAAAGGTACGGAGATTATCCTACAATAATGGCTCATGTTTTTCCTGTTAAACCATTAACAATTTCAATGAAAAGTGTTTACGTAGATGAGAAAAAGGTATGGTGTTAAAGTATATTAAAAACGTTATAAACTACTATAATATTAGATTTCAGACAATGTACGATTGTGAATATACTGGTCTGAAAGATCCCAAAGGATATGGATATGAGGATTTTTTTACTCTTTCTGACGAAAAAACTAGCGAATATTTTAACTGGGAAATTGTTGAAGACAATGGTCCTAAGAAAAAAATTCGAATTACAGTTGATAACAGAGTATTTAGGGAATCTTATTGGTCATTTGGTTGTCGAGTGAAAGAAGGACCTCTTGCAACGTATGCTCTGGTAGACATGAACAATAAGGATTTTTTATAGACAAAGCTAAAGAAAGTACAATAATGATAAATCCAAAGTTTATTGGTAGAATAGTTCACAGACAATTAGAAGAAACTATTAAAATATTAGAGTGTATGAATCAATTCTCTTGCTATTCTAACGTATTCTTTAATACCATCATATATACAGTCGCGATATTAAGTAATTATAACAAGAGTAAAAATATCTAAAATTCGAAATATCTTGATTTACAAATGAAGTTTATGGTTAGGAATAATTTTTTCTGTAAGAGAGATGACTTATGAGGCATCAGGTGATACTGAATAGGAATTTCAGTATTTTCTAGAATGCCTCCAACTGTCGATTTTGGGTTGATCTACATGTTCTTGTGAGTTGCAGTTGCATCCTCCTGGCGATTTTATGTGGTCTACCAGACAAATGCAGGTCATTTATTGTTTTAAATTGCTTGAACTGATTCTTTACATTCTGCACTGTAACTGGGCTGCAATTAAATTTTGCTGTTATGCCTTGAATGGTCAATTTTGGCCCGCTTAAGTGGAACAGGATATCTTTGCAGATTTCTAAAGATAGCTGATGCATTTTTTAATATTTCCAAAAGAATGGTATGTTGTAAGTTCAAGGGAACAATATTTGTAGACCAAATTACTTAATAGCTGTCTAAATTCATAGTATGGTAAAAAAGAAAGATAAATTGATTCTTAAAATATAGATATTTACCTGAAATTTTCCATCATGTTTCACAACCATACACTTTATTCCTAAATCAAAATATTTCGATTTTTAGACATTTTTACTCTTCTTATAATTACTTAATATCGCGACTGTAATAACCTGCAGTAACAACGCTCCTTCTCTATTTAATAAAAAGGTTGCCTATAAATAATTTTTGAGCGTCTAATTCTAATGACTTAATAAGGAAAGGAACATAATGATTTAATATCTAGTTTCCAAATTCTAAGATATTCCTTATCTTTATATATTAATTGAATAATGTCTAATATGTGATTTCTATTCAAATATGTCTGTAAATGATTAAAATTCACTCCAAAGCGGACAGACTGAGAAAAGAAACGATAAAATATTTAAATAAGTTAGAGTATATAACTATTATTACTATTATAATAAAAAATCTACGTAAGCAAATTTCAAGTACCACCATCGAATAATGAATATCGATAAATAGGCATAAAATTTGAATAAACCTTGGAAATTGTATAAGGTGAAACGTTTTCCAATAATAACATATAAATATAGAATGTATTAAATGAATATTCAGAGTGTTAAAGCTATTCGAATTTATCATATTTACAAATAGTTTACCTTTGTTGCAATGAAACAATCACAAAATGATAATTTTAGTTTATATTTTGAATAAACATTTTTTTACTTCTCTTAAAGAATATTTATGAAATCCATATTGTACATTAAAGGCTTTCATTTCATTATTATGGAAAAGTTTTGTTTCGAAAATAAGACAATATACTTTATTCTTTAATTCATAAATTGCTATACAATTTTCATCTTTGTTACATTGATTTAAAGAGATAATCAAACTGTAACATGATAAATTCTGTGAATATCCATTAATTATGAATCTGCTCGCTGTTTTTACACGGAGATAGCGTTTGCTATCATTTTTTCCAAAAGCTTCAACATTTAGGATCTCCATCCTCTCTGTTGAATTGATAATCAGATATCTTCCATTTAAATATCTGTTACACTTTCTAACTATTGATATAGCCTTCTCTTCTGAATCATAAGTTACAGAGTTCCAATCTTCTGGTAGAATTTCTGTACATTTGTAATAACTTCGTGATTTATCATTCTTATTGTTTAATATATAAATATATACTGAAGTATTTGGAGCTTCTCTAAAACTAATAAGAATTTGAAAAATTCTGAAGCCTAAGAATTTATATGTGAAAGAATGTTTAGGAGTTGAAATATGTTGGTTATGCAATGGTGGAATTAAGTTTAAATCGTCAACTATTTCCTCTGAAAATGTAACAAATATTTTGTTTTACAAGTTTTTCATTCATAATATTTAAATTCGCTTATAAAACCTTTTTCAACTATAAGGAGATCAGTATAAATCATTTGAAACATATAAATACTCTCGCTTCCCTTCTGTGAATGATTTATTTCGTCTCCAATAGATATATTCTGATATTTACTTCCCCTTCTGAAAGAATAGGAAAGATTGTGTTTGTCTTCAACGCTCCTGTCTAAACGAGGAAAACAATGTTTATCTGCCAAAGTAGCAACGTGAAATCCTAGGAAATCGTCATTGCTTAATTTATAAGGTCGGACAACAAATTTCGAATGAAATCCTTTGCTCTCTCCATTTTGCACTTTAAGACTATGCATCAATTTATATATAAAATTGCCGACATGCCTCCACATATCTTAAAAAGATATTTATAAAAATGCATTATTATTCATATTTCATTGTCTTTAAACATGTAATGCCTACCTAAATAGCAAACAGAATTATCTTTTCGATTAATATAGTTCCATCCAATGAGATACGCTCCTTCGTATTTTCTTTGAGAGTCCGTAAGTACGATTGCATAATTGCTTCCAAGCTTATAATAAGATTCTAAATAATCATAGCTATTTATTTTAAAAGAAGGATTAACTTTATAACCATCATTATACACTCCTAAAATGAAGATATTTGAAAGAAAAGTGGACTATTATCTTATAAATCATCAAAGAAATGAGAAAAATAATTACTACCTTTTGTTAAAAATATGAAATATATAAGAATATTAGTTAGTAGTTCTAGTCTCATAATCCTCATAAAGTAATGTACAGGAGACAATACTCATGAACACTGTAAAAAGACACTAGAAAACCCAGCAAGTTAATGAATATTTAAATATATTATTGATATATTCATAAGTAAATATAATTATTAGAAAATCAGTTAATTCTGATAAAATACTCATTGATTAGATAATAACCTTTCTGTTGTATGAATAAGAGAAATATTTACTATATTAAAAATATAATATAATAATATAGAAAAGAACATATATATAAAAATGGTTAATCTCAAGGTTCATGAATAAAAATACTCTACACCTTTTTCAGGAAAAGTTAATTTGTTATTGATCAAAGATTTGACATACTTACTACAAAAGAGAAGAGGATTTTATATATATGAGTAAGGAGTATCTTTGATCGCTTAATTTAGGATAATATAAGACTTTCATTGATTCTATTATCTCTTATATTCGATTTAATATATATAATATACTGTTTATTGACATACTTCTAAAATAGTCTAAAATGATCCAGAATAAAATTAATTATACATGTTTTCATAGTGTTTTTCTTTATATAAACAAACAGGAATAATAGCTATAATGATTCTAAAATCCTTTTTCTTAACATGAACATCCATTTTTTTGGGAGCTTTTAAAATATTTGCAGCTTTTTGCCTTAAGAGCTGCTTTCAGAAGGTTAGTCTTTGCGTAGCATACTATAAAAGAAGAGAAAAATAAATAAGAGAGATAATCATATTGTTATAGTTTTAAACATTTACTTACCCAATCTAGTTAGAAAAGACCATTTCTTACAACTCTGTTTAAGGCACTTTATGAAATCCGAGTCACATTTATTTCTCTTATTTCCGCAAGTTGCAAAGCAACGATCATGCTTTTTGCAGCATGACTTTTTAAATGAAAAATTACCAATTACCTTGAAGATTCAATGATTATTTATTAGATATTATTGTTATTGTGATTGTTTAGCAGTTGTACTTATACCTTTACCCATTTTGGGGAATTTTCAGGTCCACAATTAGAGCCATAGTTGGTATTTGGATTTTGAATTGGATTTTTATTTCCTATTTATATAACAAAGAAACAAATATGATTATCATAGTGCAAAAAAGTATATTATTACCGTTTGGGCAGTTGTAGGAACAAGAGAAAATTCCCTTCAGTAAAAATACAATAAAAAATATACAGAGAGCAAAATGAGCTTTCATTTTTGAATTTTAAAATCAATGGTTGTTTAAAAACGGCCTTATGGTAGGAAATGACAATTTGTTTTTAATTAATGCCATTTAGCATATTTAAATTAGCTAATTAATAATATTAGGGGGGCAAGTCAATTAGAGTATCTCATAAAATATCAGCAGATGTTACGAATAAAAAGGAATTTTTTAACACAGGTCAAAATGATTCGATAAACAATTTTTTTTATCATTAAGTCCCAGTTAGCTTTTTAGTGTAAATGTATGATATGTCTCGAAGGTATGAAACTCAGGTTCATGTCACTATCGGGTTGGTCGACGTGATATCATATTTTCTTGACAAAAGTAGGTGAGGTCAAGTCATACTAAAAGACATGGCACGAATGTGGTGCATAAATAACTGAGCAAAGTCAGGTAACCGGTTAGGAGACACAAAAAAAAATAAAATAGGATATACTGTACAAGAAGCAATTCTAACAGAAAAGTTTGTGTCAGTGAGAGAGACCGATAAAGTTCGAAAAATAAAATTAAAACGAAGTTGCCAAGGCAAATTCGTAATACAAAACTACATTTTCTAAAGCTCCTGTTTGATAAAAAACCTTATCTTGTCAAATATATTTATTTAACACAAACAGCCTTTTTTGTGAGCTAATTTGAAATACTTGCATCCAAATTCTTTAACTAGTCCATAAGCAATTTCGGTCTTCAACAGACACGCTGAACAAGAATAAATCATTTATTACGAATGAATTAATTGCTTCATTACCTAATTTAATTAGAAGAGGGAATCGATTACAACTACGTTTATGACACTTGAAAAATTTTTTATCACATTCTTCCCTACGTGTTCCACACGTTGAATAGCATATGTCGTGTGCTTCGCAACAACTTTCTTTCAAGAAAATATCAAGGATACTCTTTGCAAAATAAAATACATTCAATTAGATATTACAGTATATTTATAGTACAATTTCTTTACCCTTATCCATTTAGGAAAACTATCAGGTCCACAATCCAAATTATCAATTCTCTCTGGATTGTTTACAGGAAAGGGATTACCTGTCATAGAGTAGATAATGTATTAAATAATAATTTCAATAAATTTACTAACCATTCGGACATTTAAATTGGCAATTTGAAGTGATCCCATTAATTACGAAGAAAATTACCATGAAGAATACATAGCATTTCATTACTGGTTTGAGGTTATGTTAAAAATATTATTTAGTATTGAATGCTCTTTATAATCTTTATAAAGAGTATGTGAATGAGGATAGAAAACTTCAATTCTATTCTCTACGGATCGGAGAATTTTAGTTTCTTCAATATTCAATATATTAATAGATTTTATTAAATCTTACTATCCGTATTCTTTACCTTACCTTTGTAAAATATTATTATAATATAAAATACAGATTTATTCAATCTAAATTAATGGTTTCGGATTATCTTATTCTCTCTCCCCTCCCTCTCCTCCCCCTCATCCTGAACAATGATGGATCTATACTAATAAACTTAACATATAAATTAAAAAGAAGGAAACCATGTAGTTTATTCATTTACAGTAAAAGAAATAGTTCTAGACAAGAAGTAATAAATAGGTCCAATAGACAATATAATTGATTGTTTGTAATAAGAATTTGTCAATATTAATAATTAATAATGTAAGCATTATAAATAATTTTAGATAAAATAACTACATAGCAGGAAAATAATCTGTTCCAAGTTCCGTTAAAGACTATTCACCCTCATCGTTTTTACATTTTCTATATAAATTTATTAAACTACAGTGTTAAATTTTGCAGATAAGTAAAGTTTCATTTTACGTTTTATAGGCTGCTACTGCAATAAAAGAAATATGAATATGCAGTATGTTAACATAAAAATTAAGAATAATTAACAAACTTATATCGATTGGATAATTAATTGTCCATAGGTATATGGTAACTTTCCATTTATTCTCGACACTGCTTTACATGTATATAAACCTTTATCGTACTTAGTTGCATATTGTAAATCGATAAACACCTTAAAAGAATAGATAATATTCAACCATTATATGAAACAATTCAATAAAATACTAACCGCTGTTATAAAAGGATCTTTATAATTCCAAATAGTTACTCTTTCGTTATGATTTCTACGAATTCTTTTATCATTTTTATA
>CAJFCJ010000007.1:4567866-4620838 GCA_904063045.1 Dimorphilus gyrociliatus
AACAGACCTGCAAAAAAAAAAGGTTTTTTTTGTTTTTAGAAAATTTCATAAGAAAAGGTCAAGGTCACAAATACCTATAACTGCTAAAAGTAGCCAAATTAAACAGTTTGATATGAAGAAAATATATACTGAGAGTTTCATTGATACATTCCTTTTTGAACGGACTTTTGATGATCTCAATACAATAATCATATGAATGTATAAAACCAGAACAACAACAGTAATCATTGGTAGGAGAAAAGTGAAAACAACCATTGGATATATCCATTCTTCATTATAATTATTCACTGGAAATATATTAAAACAAAATGGCGAAACACTGTAAATTTCCTTATTTATCATTATTGGTATAATGGATAATACTGCAGCAAAACAACTTCCAACAACTATTTGACAAGCCTTTCTAGAAATTTTCCACTTTTCAAAAGGTTTTGTTATTCCGTAATATCGCTCAATCGCTAAAAGTAAAAAACTAATTGATTGTAAAATTATCGAAAATATTATCATTGTTCCTAAAATTTTACATAAATTTGAATGTCTCCATTTAAAATCATTTTCTAAATATTTCTTTAAATAGATTTTATTAACAACAACTATTGATAAAATAAAACCGGAAATACCAAAATCACTTATTGACAATAACAAAATAGTAAATTTTGATTTATCTTTAGTTTTTAGGTATATAGAAAATGAAATTACATTGAGTAAAACACCAAAAATTCCAATTATCCATAAAACTATTTCTCTAAATTTTACATTCAAAAAACTTGAACACCTTAATAAAGATTCTTCAAAATGATCGCAATCAACATTAGAATGGATATAATTCCAAATAAAACAACAAAGTATAAAATGATGTTTACCAATGTATTGTAATGAATGCAGATGTTTGGCAATATGCCTAAATGACTGTTGAGGAAGTTGAGTATTATTCAAATAGAAATATGTTAATTTATTCAAATTTCGAAAAGATTTTCTATGAATATTCATTAATTTACAATTTGAAATATCCAACTTTGTTAGATTTACAATTGTTGATAAATCATTTTCCAATATATTCTTTATTTTCGTTGATGATAAATTCAAATATCTGACATCTCTACATTGCAAAATATTCAACATTTCCAACGATTCTATTGGATTTTTAGACAAAATTAACGTTTGCAGCATTTTCATTGGTTTTGAAAGAATCAACGAATCAGACGTCAAGTTGTTGTCGATCAACGAAAGATAAAATAGATTTGGAAAATAATTTTGGAAATTTTCCAAATATTTTCCACTTTCTCTTAAAATTAAAATGGAAAGATGAATGGAATTTTTCAAAATGTCTTCTTCTTCTTCTCTTCTTATCCCTCCAGTCATGTTCACAAATTTTAAATATTCGACATTCTCTACGCTCTTGTTAGTTTTATGAAACGCTTCGTCATCTTCTTCCACTTTTGTGTAGTCGCATTGTAGAGAAAAAACATCAATTTGACGACAGAATTGGTGTGATATTTTTGGAAAATTACACAACAATTCGTCACTTCCGTCAATGCAATCGATATATCCGTCGCAAACTTTAGATAATTTAATAAATATTCTTTCTTTGTCGCATCTGAAAAATCCTTTTGCATAAAAATTTCCTGCAAAAATTCTCTTTTCATTCTTTTTTCTTTCCATCCATCTATATCTTTGTACTCTTACCGCAATCTATTTCATCATCTCCATGGTAACACTGAACTATACCGTCACATACCTGCTCGATTGAGATACAATACTTTTCGTATCGGCACAAATATTCACCATAGTGACATTTTTCATGATTACATCGATACAAATTAAACATCATGGTTATTGGATACCCGGATGTTGACATGCTGTAGTAACATCCTAATGTTCTAATCCCTTCTATGTAATTGTGATATGGTGACAAATCATGAATATTATATCCTTCATCATTCTCTTTATAGCAATCCCTTTTCCCATCATTAATATATGCGGCATGAACACAAGTTAAATCACAGTTAATTTGTCTATTAGGATGACAAACTAAAGGAGAAAGAGTGAACATATTAATTATAAAAATGATTTTCGGCATAATACCTTTTCTATGTGAATATTGATAATTAGACAATAATTTATGATTAATGATTTCATCACTTCGATCAAAGCAGTCCAAACGATTATCTAAAATCTGATCTCTTAGAATACACTGTTTAGTATTTTCGCAATGAACATGTGATTCATTTGAACATAATGAAAATGCTTTTTTGTTTTTTTGAAGAATAAAAACAAAGTATTAATTTAATGAGATTAATTAATAGCAAATGTTTTTTTACTGCAATTTTGTTCATCAGAACCATCTAAACAATCATTGACATGATTACAAAAATCATAATATACAATTTTCTCTCCATTTGAACAAATAAATGAAAATTTTTTTTCAATATTACATTTTTCAATATTTTCAGTATTCTGACAATTTGAAATATTCTTGCAAGATAGAATTGAATGAATGTAGAAATTATTCTCTTTGCAGAGAAAAAATTTATCTGTTTTTTCCTAAGGAAAGATTTTTTTATTGGGCAAGAGAAATATTTTAAAATGTAGACATAGCTACTAATAGAATTTTTGTTTCTTTGGAATTTAAAGGAGGACGAATAGAAATGGAATTTCCTTTGTTATATTTAATTTTCTGACATATCATGAAATAAAAAAGTTTTTTTTCACACTTAATTTCTTTTACAGATATATAATCTTGATTTTGAAGAGTAAATTTAATACAAATTCTTTTCATATCTTGTCTTTTTCTTAGCTTTTTAGCAATATTTAAACTATTTGAGTTCTGAAGATATATTTAAAAAACAAAAAAAATAATTTTACATCGCCAAAACAATTTTACACCTAACATTCATACTTTGTATGGAATCATATATGGTAAATTCATAGTTAATCCATTTGATGTTATCAATTCAGGTAAGGACAGTTTGTTTATAGTCCATTTTAAAAATAAAAAATGTGTCAATAATAAGAACATTCTATATTTGTTTTGTTTTTAAATACTCATAGATCCTGTTTTTAAATGATTATTTATCAGTTTAAGATATGAAAACAAAACTATCTTGTTTGACATTGAAAAGTCTGTAATATTTAAATGATGATTTCTTTCACACATTTCTTTTGCTGTATTTGCAGAAATTAAATTATTCATTAATTTTATATAATAACACTTTTCATATATTGAAACTATATAGTTAAATGGATTTTTTAAACTTTGATTTTTTAAATTATAACAATTTCCAAGAGATTGATTTGTACATCTTAAATAATATACAAGCCATAATCTTTGCTTTGGGAAAACATTTCTATTATTGTTATAATTTGAATAATTAGGTCAAATTGAAATAAATAACTTACTTTTCTATGTGACATTCATCTATATTTGTTGAATTTTCAAAACAATTAATTGTTTCAATTTCAAAAGCATATTTTTTTATATAAATAGAAATTAAATGAGGGAATTCTAATGTGCCAAATTGGTATCCAAAAAAATTACAAATTTTATCTCCAGTTAATGAATTTAAATATTTGAAAACAACTGAAATTTCATTTTTATAGATATATGTCAATTCTCCATATATTGATTGAGAATTTGATTTGGTGTTTAATCCAATAATTTTATTACCAATGGTAAGTTTCACTGTATAAAATATATACATCTTAAATGTTTTATATACTAAATATATAGAAATTTTTGTTTATGGATAGTTGAATTGAATAGTTTTTAATTTAAACATAAAAATAGAATATGGTCAACTGTCCATTATCATTATAAAAGAGAAAAAAAGGTGTTACATTTTGTCATTTTCTTTTCACAAGATGGTATAATGTATATATTCTCTCTTGACTTACTGTGTCTGAATAATTGACACTGAGTGCCACTATAATATTCGGGATTATAATCGCAATCAAATGTAAAGCTGTATTGTTTCTGTGTATTTTAGATTTAAAAATCCAATTGAAACAAGAAAAAGAAACATATATACAGTCGCGATATTATGTAATTATAACAAGAGTAAAAATTGCTAAAAATCGAAATATTTTGATTTACATTGAAAGAAAATTGGCCTACAAATATTGATTCCCTGTTATAGAAAGAATTTAGAACATACAGTTTTTTTTTGGAAATGTTACATAATGTGTTGCCTTTAGAAATCCAGAAAAATATCATACACCACTTGAACATGCCAAAAATGATTATTTGAGGCATAGCAGCAAAAAATTTAATTGCAGCCCAGCCACAATTCAGAATATAAAGAACAAATTCATACAATTTAAAACAATAAATTACCTGCATACGTCTGGTAGACCATGTAAAATCACCAGGAGGATGGAGCTGCTACTCACAAAAACAAGCAGATCAAACCCAAAATTGACAGGTAGAGAAGTTTTTCGAAAACTCTGCAGTTCCTATTGAGATATCACGATCTAGTGTGAAAAAATCTTATTTAAGTATAAATTAAATTGCTCTAAATAGAAAGCAAATTAAGAAAAAAATAAAACGGTATAGTTTGGTGGTGATTGCATCATGGTCTTTGGATTTAAAAAAGTATAATAGAGAGAGAGGACTCTGCAAAGTCCCAACTGGAATGAAAGCCAATAGGTATATAGATATACTCTCAGAAAATGTGCTACCTATCTATAATTGGGGAGAAATTTTCCAGTAAGATGAAGCGAGCTGCCACACAGCAAAAACAACTACTGCATTCATAAGGAAAGTGATGAAATTGCTAGAAAACTGGCCAACAAATAGCCCAGATATTAACATTATGGAGGCCATTTGGGGTATTTAAAAACAAAAACAATACTTAGGCAGCCCTAAGAGCTGTGGGAAATTTTTGAGCAGGAATTTGAAAGAAGACTAAATGCAATAAAAATGGCAAATGGAATGCATACAAATTATTGAATCTTATAATTCTGTCCTATACAATAGTACGCCTATCTAAAAATGTATAAATAAAATAAAATGAGTACTTTTGATGAACCTGATAGATTTGTTATAATTATTTAGTGGTCTAAATTCATAGTATTGTAAAAAAAAAGAGTGAAAAAGTGATTCTTAAAGTATAAATATTTATCTAAAATTTTGCCTAATGTTTCACAAGTCGTCTATTCTACAGAAAAAAATATTTTTAACCATAAATTTCATTTGTAAATCAAGGTACATAGATTTTTAGAAATTTTTACTCTTGTTATAATTACTTAATATCGCGACTGTATATCACATTATACATTTTTTGCAGTTCTTTCTTTACATCCTGTGGAAGCTGGAGCCGTTTTCAAAACTTTACATAGAAAGCTGCAATATGCCTCAAATGGTAATGTATCTACAGTAAACATAGGCTCAACCAGTCCATAAGTCTTTGACATAATAAAAAATTGTGAAGGAATACTTTCGTTACTTTTGTAATAATCTGCTGAAATGTCTGTTGATCAAAATGGCGTCTTAAGAAAATGAAAGTTTTAGATAGCCAATATTACTACTGCTACAGTTTTTAAGATAATACTTAACTTCAAGTTCAATATATGAACAATATATCCTTTTTGTTCCTATAAATGTTCCAATTGGCTCTAAATTGCTTTTATTATCAAAAATAGAAAATTTTAAAGAGACTTTTTGTGATATTTCATCTTCAAATTTAAAAATTGATTGATTATTTAAATTAAATTTTGAATTTTTGCATAAATTTTGTTTTTCACTATCAAAACTATAAACTTTTGAGATGTTTTGATTTCTTATAAAATATAGCCAATACTGAGAAGATTTTGGTCCTCTTTTTGAAAATATATCTAAATATAATGGTATTAAGAATCATAGTAGTTGAAAAATGATGATAGTGTCATAAATATTACAAGATTGATCCTTTTTAAAACATTTTAACAGTAGAAATTCTGTAGATTTTTCACTTGTATAGGTAATTCTAATTGGTTGAGAAAAAGAAAATAATAGATAATTTGAATATTCAAATTTTTACATATTATATCTATTCTCCAGATTAAGTAATATAGATGCAACTGGAGATGATGACAATGTCAAATTTAAATATTGGCTATGTTTAAAAGATAACGAAAAGATGGAGCTGTAATTGAGATTTTTACAAAAATAGCTTAGTATTGATTCTGGATATTCTTCGAATTGAACAATGTAATGTTTTTTTTCTATTTTGTCATTTAACTTTATGATAAGAAGATCATAGTAAATATTTTCTTTCATAGTTTCATAGTATATTTCAATATGTTCAGATTCATTTTTAAAAGTAAACAAAGCATCTTTTTTATTTGAATTGCAAGTGCAATTGATTTTGTTAGCTTTGAATTCAGTCATTCTATTGGATAGAGTGCAATTTTTCACCTTAGCATAATCATTATTATCAAGTTTACAACCAGAAAATATTCTAAAATAATCCAAATCGACAGGAGAATAGTTTCTTCCAAAATATAATTCTTCACTTGAACATGACTCAACGTATTGCATTTTTAAAATATTCTGACATGTATACATACAAGCTGTTTGTTTTTGAACAGATTTTGAAAAAATTGCTAGAACTATTAATTCCATTGATTTTGTAATAATAAACTGTTCTATTTCATTTCTGAAGCCTCTCATTGATTTTTCCAAAATTAAATCTAGTGAAAGAAGAATAATAAATAAATTTTTCTCTCTTAATATTTTTGTTAACCGTTCAAATCTTCTAAATTACAATGTTGCTGTTTAAATCCATTTTTTGAAAAATTGAATGTTAAAATATCAATTTTCCAAGTTGAAGTATTTAATTTTTCAATAAAATTAATATAATATTGTTTTTTTATTGTATTATTAATAAATTCTCTATTCATATCATGAAAATTAATGATAGAATCTTTACAAAGATATTCTCCCCGCTCATTGACATTTAAAATTTCATTTCCAATCTTATAGTATAAAGTATAACTATTTATTTCATTCAAAAATGAAAGAGTAACTAATGAAATAAAAGGGAAGGTTAAAAAAATGAAACAATGGAATTCCTTTTGAAATTACAATTGGAATTCTTTACAAAACATTTAACAACTAGACAAATATTTGGTCTTTGAAAACGCTGTCTTTACAAAAGAACAAAATATTTAAAAAAATTAATCATGTCATCATGATCATTATCATCATCTTTTTCTAACCTGGTATAAGATAAACCTTTGTTTGTTAATTGATAAATTGCTCTACCATTAAAATATTTTCCACTAGAAGCTGAAATTGTAGAATCATATCCCAACTGTTTACATATATTGTTTGAATATTCAATTGTATAGGGGTTATAATTAAAATACATGAATTTTTTTGTCCATTTATCCATTACAGTTAGAAAGCCATAAGAGTATTGAAAAGTTTTTTCTATTATTTTTAAGTATAGCTGACTTTCTTCCAATTGAGTGCATAAACACACCAAACTAAAACATAATAGAATTTTTATTGAGTACTTTACTTTAAATTTGAACATTTAAAATTTTTGTGCTATTTTTTCAGAGAAAAAATATTTAGGCGTGACTTTTTTTATATTAATTCAAATTGGGAATTTGATCTTTGTTAATCTTTTTTCCAAAAAAAATATAGTTGAAACTTTTTTCATGTTCATTTATTTTAGAATGCTGGTTTTTGTTGCTTTTTTCTAAATAGCACATAATATGCACTTTTTTCATTTATTTTAAGAAATTGGTTATATTCCTTTTACTATGGAATCATCAACTATTAGCTACACAATGAATTACTGTTTTAATCACACAATTACAGTATTTCTTTTTATTGTTTTCAGTATTAGTTATCATTTACAAGCGAGAAAAATAATTGGAAAATTAGCAATTCATATAAGACAAGAAAATTCGGAATATGTTATTGCACAATTAGAATTAATAGCAAAAAACAACATTTCTTATAAAGTAGCATTTTCTAAATCAGATACCAATCAAACTGATAATGGTCATCTTTGCAAAGTTTTTAATTTTGATGGTACTATAATGACTTTTTTTGAAACCATGTTTTATTATGGAGAAGGTGAAATTGTGGAATTTGAAAAAAATTCCTGTTCAGAAAGAGTTTGTAGTCTGTAAGTTTTAACTTTTAAATCAGATAAAATATCCCTAGACATTTAGTTGGACGAATAGGCTTAAATGCAATTGGGGATGTTTTTTCTGTTTTTTGAACTTTTTCTTACATTTTAATACTTTTCTATAGTTTCTTAAGTGATTATGCATCAGTTGGTTCTCAATTTCATGTATTTAAATGTTACAAGAAAAAATGTAAGATACTATGTACAAAAATATATAAATAATATAATTACCATTTCTATAGTCATATTCACAATGTCTAAACAAAATGTTTACTTTCTCTATTATAAATTTGAAAATCAAATTTTTAAAATACATAATAACAATAAGAATGATAATAAAAGATTATATCTTTGTAAAACTTCAGCAATCAATATTTATTCATTTATGAAGTTAAATAATTATTTTTTGAAAAAATTGAATAATGGCGGATTTATACAAATAACTGATGAAAGAAATAGAGAATTTAAAATTTTAAATGCTAGTAATTCAAATAATTATAGACAAGAATTTTGCACTTTCCAACAGCTTGATGGTAAAATATACATAAATTAAAAGATTAGCTGAAACAAAGAATAAAAAATAGGACATTTTCTATCAGTAATGTCTGTTAAAAAAATATATTTTTTTTCAACACAGATTTAAAATTGAATGATCAAGTAAATATTCAAGAAGAATACACATTCATTTCAAAATCAGGGCGTACTATCAAACCATATTTTTCAAACAATATTCACCTTTTAACTGCTTGTTTATACATTTGTAATAATTTACTTAATAGCTTACAAGTTGCAAATTGTGAATATAAAGATTCTAGTATTGATGGTCTATCAATTATTTTCCATGGTTGTAAAATACAAAATGGTAGTGTTAAATTTTGTTTTATTGAAAAACTTGAAGTTTCTAAACAATACTATTTTGCTATTGCCACTTGTAAACAAAATGTTAACATTTGTAAGGACAAAATATAATTGTTATCATATCAGTTTTTGTATTAAAATTACCTATTTTTATACAAAATAAATAAAAGTTCTAAGTATCATAAATTGGAAAGAATTAATTATAATTCCTGAAATTATTGAAACTACTCAAGTCTATGATGTTTTTCAATTAAAAGTAAAAACTAAGAACAGTGATAATTCATTATTATTAGATATTAGGCATACAAATGTTGGAAAAGAATTTCTTTTAAAAATATGTTCTATATTTAAATATGACACTATTTTTGTAACTTCAATATTGTCAATACAAAGATTTACTGACAAAATAACAGCAACACTGTTAGATGGAGTTGAAGATATTTATGTGTAATAACAATAATAATATATAAAGAAAACCACTTTTTCATTCTTTCTTCAGAGCTTTCATAAATAAATCACTTTCTAAAATGTCTATAAAATGTTTCAAGAAAAATCAACAATGTAAAAATTTGAAATATTCTGAAAATTCTTCTTTTTAAAAAATTCATTTCTAGACTTTTTTTCACGATACAAAGGAAACTATAGTTATAATTTAATATATAGAATAAATTCAACACAGTATTTTGTTCATGGGTTAGAGAATGAGAGGAAAGATATGTGTAAAAACAGTTTTTTCAATTTAAAATACAATTATGATTTTACCTCATTAAAAATTTCAAAACAAAAAATTTATTTAAAATATTCAATTCTAAATGAAAAATATGAAAATTTAATAAGATTGAATAATTCGAAAAGAATAACTTGTCTTTTCTCTGAATTAGATGGTTCGAGTATTCAATTCCTTTTTCTTTGAATTTAAAAGATGTAAATAGTAATAATAACAACAACAGAGATTTCATTTAATAGAATTGCAAGATCTTGTGATGAGCACACATATTTGAACTCAAAAACATACGGAATACTTAAATCAGTCTTTTTACAAAATATATTTTTTTATTCTATTGTCAAATATGCATTATCAGACTTTAATTATGCTTGTTATTTTCTATGTAATTCTGTAAATATGGAAATGGTGGAAGGTTCCAAATGTTGTATATTAACAGATGAAGAAGTGCAAATAATGATTGTTTTTATCTAAATAATGAAGAAAGATAATATATTATAGTTTTCTTGTTTTTTGTTGTTTTCAAGGTTGACGAAATAGAATATATTTTTGACTGTAGGGAGAGTTTGTTTGAAGGATCTGAAATACTTTGCGATATAGGACATTTTAATCATACACATCGTTATTATACTGTCAGACCAAACTGTAGGCCAAAATCTATAAAAAATGATAAAAGTAGAATAAATATTAAAATCTTAAATATATAAAAAAGATTTTTTTCTAGTTAGACTAAACAAAAAAAAAATATCAACTGAATTTTCAAAAACAAGTAATACGTTATCTGGTTCAATGAGTGTCTTATATTTGAACAGATATTGGGCTTTTCTTAGATATATCAATTCATTTACATTGAATAAAATTTGTTCATTTTTTGGTTTTAATTATGGTTCAATAAAACTTCCAAAATTCTCTTCTAGAAGAAAATCCTATGGATATAATCTAGTTATTGATACAGTTGTTTGTTTTGAAGATTCTTCAAGCATTGATGATTGCAAATTAATTTTATCTAGAGAAAAGTAGTTTGTTTTTCGATAATTCATTTTTTAATATTTAAATAATTGCTTTTTCAACTTCAACAACAATAAGGAAAAATCCAGAAGGAAACTCATTAAAGAAATACAACACAAAATGGTTTCATTATAATATTCAATGTTCAAAGACTAGATCAATTGATAAGCATTTAATTTACCAATATAAGAATTTAATACCAATTTATGATAAATTCTATTATATTCAATCATTTGACAAACTCTATTCTGTAATGCAATTAAAAGATATGTGTAATAAACTTAACCTGTCACTTGTTGATTATCAATCTTCGAATAAGGTTTATCTGTTGAGCATTTTAAAACAGGCAATCAGTTTAGATCTTCATTATGTTACTGATTATCTTGGTGAATTCGGTATGAATATTGTTTATTATGAATTTTAAACAGAGAAACTACACTAAAATAATATTTACACAAATAAAGAATTCATTAAAATGAAAACTAGAAAATCATTTACTGAAGTAACCACAACAAATGGTGTAAGTTTAACTATACCATTTGCAAGATCAAATTTAGAATTGGTTTAGTATTTTATAAAATAATAATAATTTAATCATTTTTTGGGACAGTAAAAGATTTGTAAAACACACTAAAAGTCTATATGATTTCACTATAGAGAGATTTAATTAACATGTTAAACAACTGCCCAAATTTTTAAAACTGAAAAGAATTGATTGTATATCTACTTTTTTTTTTCTCTTAGCCCAAAAATATTGAAGTAATATATGAAGACATTGAGAAGAGTTCATCAACTTGCTTCAGACTAGTTCATTCTGAGGTAGACATATTTTACAAGTATTATTTGAACTAAATTAAAACAGGAGATTCATTTCTATAGAAAGATGTGAATAAAATTGAATTTCATAAAATATCTTGTACACAAAAAGTAAGCAGATATTTAGCTTGTCAAACTCAACAATGTGAGATTTTTTTTAAAAAGAAGGCTTAAAAATTATCCTAAAAGCCTTTTATCAATCTTTTTCTGTTTGCCTCTGTCTCTGTTTCAGTTGAAAGAAATTCTATAAGACAAATCTCACCAGTTAATCAAAAGGAAATGAAACTTGGAAATATTATTCATTGTCAACAACATGATTTCTATATAAATATAGTCAATATATGCCACAATCCAGATTGTCAAATACATAAATCATTTGTTCATTGTTCATACCACAAAACATTAACATTTCAATGTCAAACAACTAATCAAACAATCAGTTTCTTACTTGTATGCAATCACAATAAAGAATGTCTAGATGGATCTGATGAAAAAGATTGTGGTAAAATTTATACAAAAAATCTTACAACTCTGACAATTTTTTGTACTATCCAAAAATAATTTTAGTTTATCAAGCTTGCACCAAAACTACACATTTTCCTTATCCTAGTCAATGTTTACAGGAAGGAGCCAAAGGAGATTATCAAAGAGTGTGTTTTAATCAATTTCTTGACTTTCAGAAAATTCATCAGTCAAAACAGTTGTCTGAAAGAGCTAGAACAATAGGTCTACTGTTTGTGAGATCATATTCATGTTATTACAATATTTCAACATGTGGACAACCTATGACAAACTTATTCAAACGCAACAAATGCAAACAAAGACAGTGTCCTTATGGTGAATATTTGTGCCGATACGAAAAGTATTGTATCTCAATCGAGCAGGTATGTGACGGTATAGTTCAGTGTTACCATGGAGATGACGAAATAGATTGCGGTAAGAGTACAAAGATAAAGATGGATGGAAAGAAAAAAGAATGAAAAGAGAATTTTTGCAGGAAATTTTTATGCAAAAGGATTTTTCAGATGCGACAAAGAAAGAATATTTATTAAATTATCTAAAGTTTGCGACGGATATATCGATTGCATTGACGGAAGTGACGAATTGTTGTGTAATTTTCCAAAAATATCACACCAATTCTGTCGTCAAATTGATGTTTTTTCTCTACAATGCGACTACACA
Source organism: Dimorphilus gyrociliatus (assembly GCA_904063045.1). Lineage (NCBI taxonomy): Eukaryota > Metazoa > Annelida > Polychaeta > Dinophilidae > Dimorphilus > Dimorphilus gyrociliatus. The sequence goes on from CAJFCJ010000007.1 coordinate 4,580,578, forward strand.
AAAGTGGAAGAAGATGACGAAGCGTTTCATAAAACTAACAAGAGCGTAGAGAATGTCGAATATTTAAAATTTGTGAACATGACTGGAGGGATAAGAAGAGAAGAAGAAGAAGACATTTTGAAAAATTCCATTCATCTTTCCATTTTAATTTTAAGAGAAAGTGGAAAATATTTGGAAAATTTCCAAAATTATTTTCCAAATCTATTTTATCTTTCGTTGATCGACAACAACTTGACGTCTGATTCGTTGATTCTTTCAAAACCAATGAAAATGCTGCAAACGTTAATTTTGTCTAAAAATCCAATAGAATCGTTGGAAATGTTGAATATTTTGCAATGTAGAGATGTCAGATATTTGAATTTATCATCAACGAAAATAAAGAATATATTGGAAAATGATTTATCAACAATTGTAAATCTAACAAAGTTGGATATTTCAAATTGTAAATTAATGAATATTCATAGAAAATCTTTTCGAAATTTGAATAAATTAACATATTTCTATTTGAATAATACTCAACTTCCTCAACAGTCATTTAGGCATATTGCCAAACATCTGCATGCATTACAATACATTGGTAAACATCATTTTATACTTTGTTGCTTCATTTGGAATTATATCCATTCTAATGTTGAATGCCATCCATCTTATTCAAAATTGATCAATTGTTTAACTATAATTAACAGTGAATTTAAAAGAATTTTAATATGGATAATTACAATTGTTTATTTTCTTATTATTCTTGTAAACTTGACCTTATTTAAAGGTCAAAGATATTTTCTACTCTTAATATTTCTTGATGAAATTGGATTTGTGTCTTATATTACTTGTATTCTGATTATTGATTTTAAATATTTGAAAAGTTACTTTTCAAATGATTCTCAATGGAGAAATAGTATTTTTTGTCAATCTCTTAGTTTTATTACAACATTTTCTATGTTGTTAAAACCAATGACCTTACTGTTTTGTGATTTTGAGTACTTCAATAATTTACTTAAAAGGTTTTCTATTAAAAAAAGTCTTCAAATTTGTATAATTGTTCTGTTGATAAACTTTTTAATAAGTTTAGTTATATATTTTGATAGCAAAGTAAATTTTGAGATATTTTTATCTTTTAAATTTGAATTGTACTGTGATTTGATCTCTTTCTACAGAAAAATCATGCAATGACACCTTTCTGTTTTAATTTGCTTAGTAGAAATGAAGAGAAAGCTTCAATGTTTTTCTTTGTAATATTTTTTCTTCTTGTACCAATTTTCTATTTTTTGAAGTTAATTTTACTTTTAATTGATATTTTTTATTTTAAAAATTCAAAATATTCACCATTTCATCAAAAATGCTTTGAAATTGGATATGAAGAGAATAGAACTAATATTTCAATACTAACATTTTTAAATTTTATAGCGTGGCTTTCACTTTCAATTTTAGGTTTATTTGTTTTTTTTTTGAATTTTTAAAATTTGATTAATGCTGATTCCCCTTTTTTTTAAATAGGTGTACTGACTTTGAGCAATGTAATATATCCAACAAGTAACATAACTCTTTGGATTGTTTTTATTTATTGGCCTTTAATTGCAATAATCAAACTTTCCATATGGTTAAAAATTGCAGTTACAAATAGAAGAATAAAGAGGAAACTAAGAAAAATTCAAGAAAGGTATGTACAGAGTAGTCATATACAAGTATGGTTAGCTAAATGAGGGGATGATTTTGAGGATAGATTAGTTAAGGATAAGGTGTATCCTAAGGTTTCCAAACACTAGTCAATTTAAATTTTATAGAACTGAAGTTACTGAAACTACTACCAGGGAAGAAACTGAAAAATGTTGAGTTTACATAAAATTTACTTTGATATGTTTCTTTTACTTTTTTTTATTAAAAAATAAATGTTTTCAGTTACAGAATTTGTGAATAATTTTGAAAAATTTCATTTAAAATTTCCTCCCTTTATTATAAAAAATCAAGATTTTACAAATTCAGAAATGTTTTATAGAAATAATATATTTTTTATTTGTGCTAAAGCCATTTTTAAAGCATTGTCAGAAATTCATTGTCATAATTTTGCACTTCAAAAAGAAGTTACATTGGCGGATGTTTCTTTTGATGTATGAAAGTAAGAGAAAAAGCTAGAACAAGAGATAAGAATTTCTTTTTCTTTTTCAGGTGATTAAAAGGAAATTCTTTTTACAAATAAGTAATGTTGGTAAAGGGAGTAAAATAGCTAAAAGGAGAGATATTTTAAATGTGGGAATAGCATTAAGAAAAATACTCCAAAAGAGGACACAATTTTTATAAATCTATGTATATCTTTTTGTTTTGTTTAGTTATTTTTATTAGTTTTGAAATAGAAACAAATTTCTATTTTTTTACATAATATTTGAAAAAATGATATTCATATTCAAATTTCAATATACAGTGTATGTTTAATTGCATGCATATATTCACAAGTTTATCTTTAGAAGTGATGACAATCTTGCATAGAAACAATAGTTTAGAGATTTTTGTATAGAATAAAAAGATCGATTCATTAAATATGAATGAGCACGTGGTGGTAAAACAAACACTTAGATTAGTCTTGCTGAAAGAACTCAGCCTAAATGAATGCTCACCAGATTATTTTTATCAATCTGTGATTGCTAGACTGTAACCCTAAGTGCAATAACTATTTCTATTCTTATATATATATACAACTTATAACAATTCCACTACCTAATCTATGTAAGAAAACACAACAACATTCAGTCAAAATATATTTTAATTAGTCATGCTAAAGGCTCAACTTTTATTACGGATAAGGTGTGGCCCAGTCATAATTCATAATAATTAGCCCACCTAAGTGTAGGACTGGCTTTTATACATTTCCTTATCAGTTGTTTATGCTTTAGGTGTCAACAGAAAGGGTCTAATCGCCAGATAAGGATTGTTCACCACAAACAAGATCAAGGATATCATGTTATGAAATAGTGATGTAAACAACAACAGGTTTTGTAGGTAAACCCTCAAGGGTCAATTGTTACATCATGTTTATGTAAAAATAAACCTTGGCTGTTGTTGTCAAAAAGTTTGGTTATATTAGGTTTATCCTTTCTTTTACCTATAAAAGGGTTGATTCTGGTAGTTCAGTACCATCTACCCTAGAGGCAACATCTACTCCAGCACTTTTACCACCTAGTAAGTATCATTCATATGTAAATCTATTAGCTATAGTTCACAAATGTACAAGTTTGACACAATGATATTTCTCACTTAGCCTTTGTGCATGTTGAATTTAATGTTCAGCTAAATTTCTTGATTTTTCAACAATTTGACCTTTGAGTCTCATTATCCCAAGAAGGCACTTTGCCCTTTCGCAATCTAAAAAAATTAATGGATAATTTCATAACACAAGACTTCCTCTTCTGTCTGCCATATATTGTGAACAAATTGTTTCATCTTTAAAAAGGGGCTCAGACAGGCAATTAAAACAGTAAAAAAAGTTACTGATCAATTGACTTTACTGACTACCACTGAAGAGGACTTGGACTTAAATAGGTAAATTAGGTTAGGATAGGAACTGCTATTATAGATAGTAGTTTTCTAATAGCTGCACTAATCTAGGCCTAACAAGCTTTTAGCGTGTGTGCAACAAGTGGTCTGTCAATCAGTCTGTGATTGCCAGACTATAACCCTGAGTGTAATAACACTTTTTTTGGCTATTTCTGAGTTCAAAAATAAATTGAAACAAAGAAATAAAAGTATAAAAATCTCTGTTGTTGATTTTTATGACAAAGAAATTATTTTAAATAGACTTGTTATTTGACAACAGACTAGTTTTATTTGAATAAATGAAGTTAAAAGAGGTTTTGTAGCAAAGTGTACTAACACTGTGCTGTTTTACTTATACATTTTGTGTTAAAAATAAAATCTAAACAGAGAATTAACAGTAAATATCTTTAAGATCCTGCTGAATACAATCTTTACAATTGAATGAAGGGAACCTGTTTTAAGACTTTAGCAATAAATTGATTATACATCTAGATATTCATCAGATAAGCTTCTTGATTTCTTTACAACAAAGTTATTCTTAGAAAAATTTTCATCATTTCTTTGAAAAGAAATATAAAGTAAATCATTTTTAAATTGGCTTTAATATCTCTGTGCTTTGAATGAAATACAATGGATTGATTAATCCATTTAATCAGATTTTTATCTTGAAATGGCACACCGTCTATTGTTGCCTTAAAAAGTTCATTGTCTATATGGAATTGTATTTCATGCATATAGTAATCATCTTTCAAAATTCCATAAACAGTAATATTTTCTTTGTTGGTTTGGAAAATATTTATTTTATTGTGAGTTATAGAAGTCACATCAAAACATATATTCTGGAGTCTCTTACTCTTTTCATCTGGAGCAAGTAGTTTAAAGTGTGGATCACCATTTCCTACAGGTGCATCAAGAATAGCAATTTCTGTAGTCATTATACTATCAATTCCGTCATTATTGCAATTCATTTGAATAGCTATAGATTCTTCACCCTCTGTTTCATTATCAGCTATCAGTGTTATAGTGGCTGTGCCCGGACTTATTGAAAAAGCTGTAGTTCCAATAAAAGCATAATCAGCACTGTTTGATGATAGGCTTTAAAAAGATAAAATTGATGATATTGAATAGAAAGAAAATCTGCAAAAATAAATTCTTACTCGCAAACTGTCCCAGATATACCAAATGATGTTTCAATTTCAAATTGTGTACCTTCTTTATATAAAGGCATTCCCAAAATAATAAAGCTTGATGGAAAGAGAGCAGCTGTATTGTCAATATCTAAATTGTTAATAATTAAGTTTATTTCAAAGAGTCAATTTCATTTTGGATAGAGAAACTTCAAACATTCATTAGAAAATGTTGTTTCTTTACATATGAATTACTGGGGTCGACGGAAAACGTCCACAAATGAGAAATTTCAAGACAAAAATTTGGATTGAGAAATGGTTAGGCAAAAGAAAACAGCAAACTGATTTGTATTAAAGAGGGTCTCCTCTGAGGGTTTGGGGTAATGGAAAAGGTTAGGTACAGCTAAGGGCTAGGTTAGGGTTAGGGTAAAAGCACTGATTTGTGGACGTTTTCTGTCGTATCCGAATTACTTACTCAAACAAAAAAATGATACTGCTTATCTTAAAAATCTCCATTTTTGCCACTTTAAAGTTTGAAACAAATATAACAAAAATTTGGAACGTTTTTTAAAAAGATTTTCAATCTCTTTACAATCTTTTACATCTAAAAAACAATTGGGAAAACTGATATTTTTCAAAGTATTTGATGAATAGACAAGTTATTTTTAAATTTTTAATTGTCCTTTATTATCCATCTGATTATTCTCCATTGGTTCAATTGCTTCCAGACAGGAATATTTGCTATTCTTCCAAATTATTGTTAGTTTAAAGAAGAAATCTTTAGTCTCTTCAACTGATTTTTAAACTGTCCTCAAAGGCTTCTAACTCGATATTTATTGAGACGTACTTATAATCTGTAATTCAGGAACAATGACTTTTCTATTAATCAGTAATTCATTTATTTAAATGCAAAATGGACAAGGCTTTAAAAATACTGAAATCAAACAATGAAAAGAAGAGATCAAGCACTCCAAACACTTAACGATATTGTTTCATGTAAATAAGTCATTGAATGTCATAGAAAGGGAATTAGATTGTAAAAGAGAAAACGTATATTAGCTGATATTTCAACCAAGCGAAACATTTTGTTTTATCTCTAATAGATATATTGTAAAAGATTTCATAACAGGTACAATCAGAAAATTATAATTTCGAGTTAAGCAACCCAATGGGGAATGAAGAGGAAATTGACATTGAAAGTTTAAATCAAAATAAACCACCATTTCCAGAACAGTCATTCATCTTTTATATTGTCAAACAATGTTCAAATGCTCTAATGATTTATGAAATTTTATTGTTGGCCACATGCTATGAGGATGTCTACATAATCAAAGGTTGTTTGGTAATGAAGCATATGAAATAAGGATAAGATAGGAGTACCTGGACTCTGGCCCTACTGTAAATCAACTTACAATAGATAAGTATAATGAAATAGTTAGTTTTAATGTTTAGCAATTCCCTAGGACAGTACTTTTCATTACAAATTTGATATTCATATAATATATTACATTAAATGCATTTTCTTCACACAGTTACATTGTTCATAATAACATGGACAGATTGATGTAGGAAAAAAACTGTGCCTAATAGTACACAGTTATATGAGTGGATTTTAACACTAATCTACAAAACCAAGTTTTTACTGCTGCTATTTTTTTAAAGCACAGTTGAAATTCTATCTGAACATTGATCTTTTAAAATATGAGGAATTTTCTTTTGTTATTGTTAAACTCTGGTTTTTACCAATTATCTTTCCCTTCTGATGATGACAATCTACCACAATAATAGTTTCCATAGAGATAGAAATAGTTAGATATTACTGAATCAAGTAGTCTTTTATTATCGTAATCATTATCCGAATCATTGTTGTAATCCCAACAGAAATTCATCTCATTTTTTTGAAATATTTGACAAACAATATAAAGTATTAAATGGTGAGAAAAAATGAGAAATTTGTATTTACTAACCTCGTCTGTCTTTGAATAGTAAAGTGTAATTTTGAATTATTAACTGTTGATATCTTTTCAATAGTTTTATTCTTTAAAATATGATTATCAATAAAAAGAATACTCTTTTCCTTCATAATTCCATCTTCTATGACAGCTCTAGTTGTACATAACTTGTTCAGATATCTATCATATAGTTCTATGCAATTTTCTTTCGTATTTGCAATTGAGCAATCATTGCAAATTATGACAATATATATAATGTATGAACAATTGACAACTTCCTCTCCATAACACTTGGACATTGGTATTGACTGAGTAGTGTAATAAATGTATATATATATATATATATATATACATTATATCAAAAAATGTCATTTATCATTATCAGTGTCATCATTATAATCATCATCACCACAAATTTGTTTCGACAATATGTGTTGTGTTTTGCAAGAAGAAGAATACTCTTCATCATTACACAATTACTCTTCCTATTAACAGAGAGAGAGAGAGAGAAAGAGAGAGAGAGTATAAAATTTGGCTATTAACAGATTGGACATTTTTCTTCAAATTCATATCCATTGTTTTGTGTGTAATATTTCCCATGTTTTTATTGTCAAAAGGGAAAAAGATATTGAATGTTGAAAGAATATTGTGATAGGATTAAATACACTATAATATGTTTAAATGAATATTTCAAATCGAATAAAAAAGTTAACTATTTTCTATCAATATCATCCCAAAATGTAATGGGAGGAGGGAGGGGGAACTGTTGAAAACAGTGACCGTTTGGTGACCGTTTTTAACAATATTCCCAAAATATCAGCATATTCGTAAAATACTTCAAGTTATAAACCTTTTATTGCCAGTAGAGCTTCCAATTGTGGTATATTTGCTGAGTAATTGCTTTTTAAATGGCAAATTTCGTCTTTTAAAGAATAAACAATTGCCCTGCAGAGATAATGCATACAATAGTTAAAATATAGTTTTAATGTGGCGCGTCTCTCCTCTTTCAACCTCTCTAGTCCATTCATGACATTTGAATAGAAAAAATATTGCGTACAAACCTGCACTGAGAATACAAATTACAAACGTCTAAACATTCTTCAAATGGCACCAATTTATAGGCCCCGCCCCAAATGGAAGCGTTAAATGGCTGTTCCGGAACAGCAGCCTTGTTTTCGTAAATAACTATTGGAGTTTTTGCAATAGCAGTTTGCGAATCTTTTACAATTAGAATATAATCATTAAGATGTCTGGTGTTTCCCGTTGAATTCTTTAAATAGCATAACTGAAGTATTACTTTATAGTCAATCCGTCTGTAATCATTAAAAGAGTTGAAAGTGTATAAGAATAGTTTATAAAGCGTCTACTTGCTTGCAATCATTATACAAGCTACATACACTTAAACATTTCTCAATAGATATTTTCTGTCTATGCTGTCCATTCCAAATTGGAGGATAGAACGGAATGTCGGGTACAGCAACTGTATTTGCATAAATTCTATATGTTGCACCTAATAGGAAATGATAATGACAAATAGCTTGTTAATACGAAATAAAGAAATGAAAATGCAGCAATAGTTGACTATAAAAACCTAAATTGTCCAACGAAATAGAAGAGGGAATAAGAAGAAGAGGAAAGAGAAAAGGTAGTTTAAATGCCATAAATGATTCCAAGCATGAAAAATCATAGGCAAAACTAGCAAATGTTATTTATATAGATAATCAAATTGACTATGTACAAAAAACCACAATAGACAATTGAACAGGCTGATTTGCCTTTTCATTAAAGACAAAAAATGGGCAAAAATTTCTCAAAGAACACTTTTTCATTGTGTTTTTCTTTCTTTTCAAATAGAATACATTACAATAGAAGTTAATTAAACAATTTTTTAAACATCATTTTTTAATAATTGAATGGTATTAAAAACTTTTTACGGATATGCAACATTAATTATCTATACATGAATTAATAATGATTACATGATTATCTTTGTTCAAATCTGTCTAACTATCTATCTATTTATCTAGGGATGGAAAAAGGAAAAAACAACTCAATCTTTTCATTCTAATGGAAGATTTTGCATGAAATTGAACAAAAAGGTTCCATACTGATTATAGGTACAAATAAATTGTTTAATTAAAACTCTCTCTCTCCCTCTCTCTCTCTCTGCGCCCCCTTTTGCCAAAATTAAGATTGAAAAGTGTGAAAAATAATCTTTTGCCAACCTGTCAATACTTTTAAATCTGTTGGTGTTTTTTTGCTGTTCAATACAGATTTATTAGTTTATCTTATCGTTTGTTCAATATGTATTGAAGACTGTTAATTGACTGTTATTCTTTTATACGCTTTGCTTAAATTCTTTCTTGTGAACAATTGAATAACAACATCGCATGGCGGCGACCAATAGCTATATAATTGATGAAGAAAATCTGATATGCGCCATTTGTTTGGATATATGGCTGGAAAAGGATCCGAGAATTTTACCCTGTCAGCATACATTCTGCAGAGAATGCCTGGAAAAGTTAGCCATTCACAATACGCAAATTACGTGCTGTTTGTGTAAAGTAAAGCATAAAATTCCTAAAGGCAAAATAGTAAAGATTAAAAAGAATAGTTTAAAGAGTTCTCTTCAAAATGTATCAACTGTTGAAAAGCTATGTATAAAACACAAAAAAGAGGCGTCGCTCTATTGTAAAACTCATAAAATTGTCGATTTATGCTCTAAATGTTGTGAAATCAACCATTTCGAATGTGATATTAATACAATGAAAAATCAAGAAAAACGTCTAAAACTAATGAATTCCTACGAAGAAAGTGAAAAGGAAATGATTAAAAATCAACTCAAAGAAATTGACGATATTGAAATTATTTGGATAAATAAGATTAAAGAACAATTTCAACTGATTAAAAAGCAATTAGATACCATTGGTAAGAAGAAGATTACAGAATTTAAGAATGTACTGCAAAATCTACACTGCAATGAAAATTTAAAAGAATTAATAGACATATTTTTAAAAGGCAAAACAAATGTAAAATTATTAAACGAACCGGAAGTTTGTTATAAAATTGAGCAATTCAATAGGAAAACACTATATTCGTTTCGAGCGGAAAAAGATTCATCAAACTCTTTCATAGATTTTTCGCAAAACTGTAAAAATACTGACGATGTACAAAGATTAATGAAACTTTTAGAGGGAAACACTAAAATAGAAACAATAGATATATCTAATAATATTAAAGTGGGCGATAATCTAAGAGAAATTTGTGAACAACTGCAAAATTCATCGAATTCATTAAGGGAGATTATCTTTGAAAAATGTAATTTAAACGAACAACAATGTTTTTATATCGGAAAAATGCTTTTAAAATGCTCTAGAATTGAAAGTATAAGGCTTGGTGGTAATTCCAATATGGGAAATGGATTATTATATATTTGCGAAGGTGTTGAATCATTTGTAAACAGTTTGAAAAGAATTAATTTCAACTATTGTCAATTCAATAATCATCAATGCTATTTTATTAAAAATCTCTTGTTAACTTGCTCAAACCTCGAAGTAATTGATCTGGGACAGAATAGAAATATGGGAGATGATGGCCTACAGGAAATTTGCCAGTCGTTAGAGAAATCTTCCAACTGTTTAAAGGAAATTAACTTTTATTGTTGTAATTTAAATGAGAAACAATGCAATTCTATTGGAAAATTGTTAATGAATTGCTCCAAAATTGAATTGATAAATTTAGCTTGGAATTTCAATATGGAAAATGGATTGAATAACATTTGTAATGGACTTTCTCATTCTGTCAACAGTTTGACAGTTTTAAATTTTGCTTTGTGCAATTTGAAAGAAAAGTCTTGTAGCCTTATTGAAAATCTATTAAAGTCTTGTTGTAATATTGAAAAAATTAACTTATCAGAGAATAAAGAAATGGGAAAAGGACTAATCTTAATTTGCCAATCACTAGAAAAGTCGGCCAACAGCCTTAAGGATATTGATTTATCTTTGTGTGATTTATCTCAGGATCAGTGTATCTCTATTGGTTGTCTATTGAAGAATTGTAGACGAATTGAGACCATTAATTTAGAATTTAATGAAAATATGGGATTTGGCTTACTGTTTATTTGCTTTGGTCTTCAAATCTCGTTAAATAGTTTGAAAGAAATCAATTTCGCTTCGTGTAATATTAATGAGAGTTTGTGCTCAATTCTTGAGACTCTTTTCTCTTCTTGCTCCAAAATTGAGATTATCAATCTATCTAATAATAGAAATATTGTTAATGGATTGTACATTTGGGAAGGGATTAGAAAATCATTTAGCACTTTAAAGAAAATGAATTTTGACGCATTTCATCTGCAATTACGCAATTTACTCCAGAATGTACTCAACACTAATGGACGTTACTTATTAATGAACAACAGCAATTGGTCATCTTTTGACGAAATATGGAATGAAAATATGACTGACGGAATAATAAATGTTTGCAAAGGATTAGAAAACTCGTCAAATAATCTAAGAGAAATCAATATCAGTTCGTCAAATTTGAATAGAAATGTATGCCATCACATTATGAATATGTTGAAAAAGTGCTCAAGAATTGACACTATAAATATTGGGTTTAATGAAAATATTGGAAAAGATGGACTTTTTGACATTTGCCAAGGTTTGGAAAACTCTGTCAACACTTTAAAGGAATTGGTTTTCACTTGTTGCAATTTAGATGAGAATAAATGCAAAATTATTGGAAATTTATTAATAAAATGCTATAAAATTCAAATAATAAACTTGGCATTGAATAGAAATATGGAAACTGGTTTGCTGTGTATTTGCGACAAACTACAAAATTCAGCAAACAATTTAAAAGAAATTAATGTTGAATGTTGTAATTTATACGATTCTCTGGCGGAAAATATCAGTTACCAGTTTACAAACTGTACAGTAAGAATATAACTAATATTTATCATTAACACGAAGAAAAAGCAGGATCAAAACAATTCCTTTTTTTAGAAATGAAGTTTTAGTTTAAAAATGGTTATAGTTAGAAGAAATAATATTCTAGAACTGTTGTTTTGTAATCAGGGTTGAAGGGTTTGGAACAATGGAAGAGGTTTGGCAATAGACAAAACAAAACCACAAAGACTTCTTTATTAATAAATATACTTTGAAAGAAACAGGCAAGAGATAAATCATCTATTGAAACTGACTGATTCCTGGAATCATTAAATTAAATGATTGAATCAGGAACTCTCATTTTTTTCCTACCGATCTTTTTGACATTGTTTGAGAAGGATTCAAATAGAGATATGCTGGTCTTGTTCAAGGCTGCCTGAGATCTGGCTATTGCCATTACTATACACAGTCATTACATTCTTGAACACATTCATCGTCTATTCCTTGAATTTATTAAATTCCTCTCCCAGAGTGTTTTTGATTAATTTTTGGACATACCATACTCTCTGAGATTGAGAGAGTGTTGAAGGGTTATCCGAGAAAGAACCTTTAGTGATAGGAATACCCTTCCTCTCTTTTAGTATTCCTCTTTTTCTCTTGTCAAACTTCTCGACAGATATTTTTTGTGATTAATTTGCTTTAAGACTAGAATACAGAAAATACATTAGAGTGTACAGAATGAATAGTGAAAACATCACTTAATTTAAAGTCAAAGAAAATATTTGCAGCAACAAAATTAATAGTTGTAATTAAAACGGCCAAAATGGCTATCAGTTGACACAAACAGGAAGAACCCTCTCTCTTTCTTAGTGAATTTAAATGAGATTTTTCTAATCATTCTTTATAAAGTTCTGTCTTTTTTAAGTTCCTTTATGTCTAATTTCCAAATATGAATATGTCACTACTTCTAAGTGTATATTCTGCTATATTAATAAAATTTTCCATATACTATTAACTATAGGTTGGAATATTCTTAAACCAGTTTTTGGGGATATTTTATGATTGTGAATCAATCTAAAATTAGGCTCATTTATTTTTTTTTACATCAGGCTGCTGTTGACTTAACTATGCCCAAAAATTCAATAACACAGTGAGAAAGCTGCATCAAATGTTTTAAAAACTATTCAACGTGTATTATAATTTTTCTTATTTTCCAATTAATTTTGTTCAAAATTTGGCCTATTTTTTCCATTTTATTTAATTGTCGAAAAGGTATCTATAAATGAAAATGTTGAGTAGATCTGAAAAAGAGTTTGTAGTTTGTTGCTGTCGTTTTTTTCAAATTGGTTCAGTGAAAACAGGTGATCTTAGATTTCATGATGTCAGTAATGATATTTATCTATTTCCTGGGCAAAACATACGTCTAACCTATATTGAAGGTTATTTGTATTAGAATGATGGAACTTTAAAAAGAATCCTATTACATAAGGAATAGATTCTTTGACCATAATAGATGGAGCCACTGTGGAATTAGGAAAAGAACAAAGTACATTGAAATTATTTTTAGGAAAATTAAAATTTGTAAACTATGAACCCTTAAAAGATTAAATAAACCCTACAAAATTAACAGTTGATAGTACAGTTCTCTGACCTTCAGGTTGTTTAAACTTGCTTAATTAGAACTAGAAGCTTATTTTCTTATTACATATTGTTTGAACAAAATACTTGTATTTTGTTGATTGATTTCAACTGAAAATACAATTATTAAGAATATAGAACCAAATTTAAAGATAAAATTCATTACAAAATTTTTTTTTCTTTCCACTTTTTTCAGTTAAAGGACAATCCTGCCCAAAATTTTTTATTGAAACTGTATAAGACAATTTTGTATTAAAGGCTATGGTGTATCAACAACTTTGTCAGTGTTTTGTTTTCCTGTGATTCTTCCAATTTCAAAAAAATGTATAGAAAAAGTATCACTTTGCATTTGATATATTTCACATATATTTTGTATGTTAAGGTCGATGAAAAACGTTCTTACAAGGGCAGCATTTCAAATATTTTTTCTTTCCATCACAATTTTGGCATTTGAAAGCCATTTTATGATATCAGATCAAATGCAGATGATTATCAAAAAAAATTCTCAGTCATGAAAATGTTATATTTATTTCTGTTAAATCTTGAAAGAAGGACTTGATCCAGATTTATTCAAGAAATATATATTGCCTATCCAAGTATACACTGTTCGAAATGAATTTGTGTTTCAACCCTTTCTACTTTTAAAATGGCTGGTTTTTGTCAACATTTTCTTTTTTGAAATAGTAATTCATAATGAGGAATTTATTATAATATTTACTACCAGGGTTTGTATTCAAAGTCAATAATAAATTGTATATAAACTCATTCTCAACTCAATGTCTGTACTCTATCTAGTCAATAATATAAACAAATATATAATGAAAGAAAAGAGGGTGTGAACCACCTGGGGCACGTTCACACTCAATTACATTCACACCCAGGTACACTCACACTCTGTTGAAGATCGGTTCTTCTACGATTACGAACTATGTATATTTACTGTCGGTAACCGTATCAAACGGTTGCTGTATTCTAATGACCAAAGCTAATAATTATCACGTGTGGATACATGTGATTATGTAACTACGAGATTACATCTTGTCGTATGACACATGAGACTTGATACTTATGTATATATATATGTCTGACCACCACAACAACACCTACTGATCGTGATCAGGTTCTCAAACACTCACCCCCCCCCCTAAAGAACCTCGTGGTTTCGGGACCGGTTAAAAAAGGCTGCAAGTGAATTTTTATAAAGATTGGAAATGGAAAGTAGTTTAATGAATATTATATGGTTTATTGAAAAGAATAAAAACATTTGATTATATATTTAATTCAACTATGAAAATAGACTTTAGAACAATTTTCTATAATTTGTAGTGCAGTAATTTGGCCATTCTTAAATTTATCCCAAGTCTCAAATATTTTTCTTTGTAGGTTTACATAAATTTTCTTCTGATATCTTTTTAATTTTCTTTCACACAGCATCTTTTGAAACAGAGGTACCAGATCTGATTCCCTTTTTAATTCATTAACTAATTTGTAAAAAGATTTGGCATTTCCAATATTTAGGTTTAATCTATTATGGAATCCTTCTACATCATTATTAGTTCTGATAGCTAAGTCAAATACTGACCAAGTAGCTGGTGTCCAAGTAGCATTGATTATTCAAGTGTTTTCCACATAATGTAATAAATCTGATAACTTTTCCAAGGTATTTAAATGAGCTTTTATTTTGTTAAATTCCTGGGGAATGATATCAGCAGGCAAAAATGGTAAACCCATGAGAAGCTTCATCTCAGTCCACTGTCCAGTATGTTTTTTGTAGTCAGATGAATATCCCAATTCCTATAAAGATATATATTAAAATATGGCAAAAGACAATAAAACATTTTAATTATTACCTGAATTTTTCGAAAAATTGCTTGAGTCCAATGAAATAGACAACCTTTGATTTCAGTTTCTGGAAAATATTTTGCCACACTTTTCCAGATTGCCTTTTCATAATCTAAGCATATTTTTTTGGTGAGTAACCACCAATTAAGTCCTTTACTGCCTGAATAAACAAGATGTTATTAATAAGTTTTAAGATGTAAATATATTTATTATTTACTTTGAATAAAGTTGAGTATGCTTTTCTTTTCTTAGAAGAAAGTAGAGCAAAGAGCAGAGGAACTTGTTTTAGTTCACCATTCTTCTTTAGGAAGCTATGAATTGAAAATAATTGCTTAAATGGAGGATTGACAACCTTAAAGGTGCCATCCATATACCATATTTTAGATAATGCTAGTAATTCCATTTGTTTAGTAGTTGCAAATATTAAAATTCACTCATTGTTTACTGATAGATCATTTTTAAGAAAACCATCTGGTAAGAAAGTGTGATGTAAAGGAAAAAACAATGTTTTTGGTTCCTCTGGTTGATTTTTTCATCTGTGATAACTCACCACTTGTTTACAGCTACTCATACTGGGAAAATTAGAAATGTTTTGTTTTTGGATAAATTTATCTTCAACAATTCTCTTGGCACTTGTTTGAGTGTCCATTTCTGATCTTTGTTTTATGGTAACTTTCATATCAATAATTTCTTTTAAATTTAATTTGGGAGAATGGTTGTGTGATTTTGAACCCAAAGTAAAATTACCATCATTCTCATTGACACTACCAGGACATTGATCTTGTTTGTTATTATTGCCACTACATCTCCAAATTCTTGATTTATTTCTTTGGTTTTTGATAGTATATGAAAATCCATCATGAACAAGTAATGGCTTTCCTTTTTGACTCCCATTTTGGAAAATTTTAAATGATCCATCACTCCTTAGAACAACATCATCTACATCTTCAAATGAGCTGTCTTCAGGTTGGTTTGTGTTGTGATCAAAAGGAAAATAATCCTCTTTTGTATTCAAATGCTCCATTGTAACATCTTCAGCAAAAACTTCTCTTTGTGGTATTTGTGTATTTTTAATGACTACATTATCTATTGGTCCTTCTATTTGCTTAATACTTTCACCATCATTGGCAGATTTGTCTTTTTCATTATTTGCAATCAAATGATCATTAATGTCATCAGCAGTGGCTTCCACTTGATTATTTCTAAAAATTTCTTGATGATCAATTCTCTTAGGAAGTTTTGCTGTTAAAGTATTTTCATCACATCTTCTTAAAACAATTTGTAATGAATAGTTGTTGATTTTCAGGCAAATTTCACAAAAGCCATCTATATATTAAGAAAAATGGTGTCAAATTGAAAAATATGAACATTTAACTTACCATTTAAACAAACCCAATGAGTTGTATGCTTACATAGAGAGCATACACCTCTTTTTTGTTTATTAATTTTCTTCTTACAAGCATAACAGAGAGATGCCATATTGAAATTATCTTCTGAAGAAAATGATTTGCTTCACAGGTTAGAGAGTATATCTGGCAAAAATGATGTACAATAAATACATTGCATTTATGTTGAAGTCTTTACTCTCTTCATATGATAAATAATATAACATATAATAAAAATAATTCAAACTTTTTACATATATGTGACCACACTTGTTGTTATAGTACAGTGTAAAACATTCTATTTAAATAGAAAAAACTGGTAGAAACATTATGAAATCTATTTGAAATTCAGCATATTTGGTAAGCCTGAAGCCTTTTTTAATCAGTTGCAGCCTTTTTTAATCAGCTTGGAGCCTTTTTCAATCAACCTGCAGCCTTTATCAATTGCAGCCTTTCTTAACCTAATCCTCGTGTTTCTTTAGAATGGGACTACCCTTCTCATATCTCGCCACACTAAGGACCTTTCTGTTAGAATTTGCAAATTCCTGGGTTGCCCATCTGCTGACTTTTTTATCTTCTATATGCGCCCTATTTTCCAATCATGGCGTCTTAAGGAGTCACTGACTAGGACTACCAGATTGTTGACCTTTGGGATTTGCCCACTGTGCTTGTGCATTTCGAGGTAGCCTGTAAAGTGGAGGTATATTCCTGGAACCATCTTTTCTCCAGCATAGACCTGATAGATTTGATTTGCTCATAGGAGCTTCTTATTTCGTTCCTTTCCTTGGATTGAATCCATAAGAAGGATGCTGGAGTGAGGAGGGTTTCTGTGTGATCCTCCAGGATAGTTGTCAATGGTCTTTGATTGACAATGCTTTCGGTCACAGTGATTGCTGTCCTTAGGCTTTCCTCTGTCAGTGTCTCCTTATTTAGCACTTGTAATGTGCTCTTAACTGGTTTTACTAAAGATTCCCATAATCCTCCTCTATGAGGAGAATTAGATGGTATTAGTTTCCAGCAGATTCCTGCTCTTCCATTTCCTCAGACAATCTCCTAAATGCTCCAGCTCCATCTGAGTGTACATTCTCTGGGTGACCTCGTCTTGCCTAAACCTAGTCCATGCCTCCTTTGTGTGTCCAAAGGATGTTGATGTACAGATCTCCAAGTGTACTGCCCTCGTTTGGTAGCAGGCTATGAGTAGAACAAATCTTTGTTCACCTTCATCAGTGTAATATGGTCCTGCGTGATCTACTCCTACATTTCTAAAGGATCGCAGTGGCTTCTCAGTGCGCACATCTGGTAGAGGAGCTTGCCAAATACTGCAAGTCCTGTTTGTCTTATATCGTATGCAGTAGGGGCATGTTTCGACTATGGTCTTTATCTGGGCTGTGCCTTTGTGAACCAGAATTGCTTTCTGATCCATGCCCTGGTCTTTTGTACACCCTGATGTGCTGCTTCTTTGTGAGCTGTGAAGACTATGGCTCTAAACAAGCCTGTCGTTCTTGTTATCAGGATGGGGTGTCGTGCATCATATGGCATCCTGTGAGCATTTCTCAACCTTCCATTTATTCGGATAACTCTGTAGGAGTCCTTAAATGGTTCCAGCTCCGGGAACTTATTGCCCAAGTTACTTCTTTGCTCATCCCTCAACAGGTAGGCTATTGCTAGTCTTCTTTGTTGGTATACTGGCATGTCCCAGTGTACCCACTTCACTATAAGTTGTGCTATTCGCACCATCTATTCCCAGTCATGGGAAAATGGTCTAAAGATGTTCCCCAGAGATACGCACTGAGTCATACCTGATATAACAGGCGTCAGCCATTGTTCATCTGAATGCTTCCTCCTTCTGGTACCGAGATCAGCTGGATTTGACTTGCCTTCAATCCTTTTCCAAGAAGAAGGATTTTAGTTACTGGTAATGTATCTTATTCTGTTTCTCGTGAATGCATCCAGCTTAGCATCTGCATTTTGTATCTGTCTGAAGACTGCATTATTTTTGGTATGAAAACTAACTTCTACTCCCTTCAAGTTCAATTTTTTGTACAGCCTCACTGCCAATACTGCTGCTTGTAGCTCTGCCTTTGGCATAGAATTGACATTCTTTTCATTGATTCTTGCCTTGGCATATACAGAGTCATCTTTTTACCTTCCCCTAGATAAGCAGTCACACAATGTGCTTTTAAGGAGGTGTCACAAACCATCTTCAGCTTGTTATCGCCAACATATCTACTGGCTCTTATTGATCCTTGGGTGGACTTCCTGAGTCTTTGTAGTATTGTCTGCTGTTTGCTGGATAGCTCTGTATCCCAATCACCATTGTCCCTTATTATCTCGGAGAACAGTAACCTGAAGGGTAACAGTCTTGCTACAGCCAGACCTAATGGGTCATAGACTTTGGCTATGACACTAGCAAGTTCTCTTGTAGTAGCTACAGCCTTTTGTAAGGGTAGCAGGTTTACAAGGACTTCATCAGTCTTTTCATTGTAAGAAATGCCAAGAATTTGTTTTGGAATTTTGAATTCCAGGTCTAGTTCTTTTAGTCTCTCACTTATCTGACCATTATTCGAATAGCTTTTAGCTAACTGGAATTTACCATTCAAGGTGCTCAGTGTACCTTGGTAAATTTCTAATAATTTACACTAGTTATTGTCTGGCAGCAATAGATCATCCACATAGAAGTGGTTAGTAACTCTTTGTTTTGCTTCCTGCAAGAGCAAATCACTCTCCTGGAGCAATGTACTTAGAGTCCGACATGCTACAAATGGGCTCGATGTTGCCCCAAACACATGTCTTGTCATGACAAATGTCTTGACATTTCTCATTGTCTTATTGGACACTGTCTTATCCCAATATAGAAACTCGAAATAGGGTAGGTCCTTCTCCTTTAATTTGACCTGACAGAACATCTTCTTGATATCTGCCACTATAAAAAAGAGACCTCTCCTCCAGCTAACTAGAATGTCATACAGACCATTCAAATGATTTGGACATGTCATTATAACATCATTTAGTCCCAACCCTTTATACTGCGCCTTGCAGTCAAACACCACTCTTATGGTATCCTTTTTAGGGCTGGAGACCGCATGATGAGCTATATACCAGGCCACCTCTATGGAGCCTGCTTAAGTAGCAAACCCTTGTTCTATGTATTCATAGACAGACTGGTCATATTCTCTCTCATATACAGGATCTCTCTTAAATCTCACTAAGAGACTCCTCCACCTACACTCTGCTAGCATACTGTTCAGCCTCAGATCTCTGACATTCCTTTTGAAAGGAATGGCAGCCTTTAGCTCTTGGATGTCAAATTCATTTTTGAATTGCTCCAGTGCTTTAACATCGTTTATGCTGAGCTTTTCTCCTTCATAGGTATCTCTAGCTTTGACTTCATCATCCTCCACTAGAGATTCCTGTTGCTCAACTGATTGCGTAGTGATGCAGACATTGGCTCCCAGCTCCACTTGAGTAAGTAGGCTTAATGGATCCTGCATTTTTCTACCAATACAGACCCAACCTAATGGATACTTTACTATTCTCCTGCTGGACATATTGCCTTTTCTCTGCAAGGAGTGTTCTTAGTTGCAAGCCTACTTCTCCAACTTTATCCAGCTTAAGTCTTGTGGCACACTCTCTTGACACCATTGAGATCTGTGAGCCTGCATCCATTAATGCCAATATCCTCTCATTCTTTACTTCAAACACTGTCAGAGGCAATTGTGAAATAGTTGGAGAGTTTGTAGCAGTTACTCCGCTCACTGTTTTGTATTTGGGCTTAACCCTAGGAGTATTGTGCTGATTGAAAGGACTCATTAACTTCCAAGCTGAACTTTTCAAGGAACCTGCTGCGTAGCCCTTTAGGCAGCAGAGATAAAATAGCTGAACAAAGGAAGGATACCTCTTCTGAAGTAGCTCTGTTCTCCAATTGTTCTATCATTAGATATCTCTGTAAGATGGCCAATGATACCTTCTTCTAAAGTCTGACCAAAGCCTAATTTTATCTTTTCTATGGTGTCATTGATGGTTGGTCCATCCTTTCCGATTCCACTCTTCCACACCTTCCATATGTCCTGAAAGGGATTTTTTGCATACTCATAGGTCAGGTCAGGACGTACTTTTGCTGTAGTCCCTTTGTAACCTTTAGAAGGTAATGGTACTTAACCCTATCAGTTGCATGCGGGTAGGCTTCTAGGACTGCCTGTGTTCTCAACACAAATTGCTGTAGTGGCATATTGTGTCCATCATAAATATATTCGGACAACTCTCCTGGAGGTGATATATCCACTATGCCCACTGTAGCTGTAGGACTTGCTCTGTCTGACATTTCGTCCATTCTTAAAGCCATTCTTTCTAGTCACCCTTCCTCTCTCCAAACTATTCCCAATATGTCCTAATGACATTCTAAGAGAATGGAGAAGTTCCTTCTCTGGTATTTCTCCACTCTTCCTTTTCATAGTTTGCCTTCTTTGAGGTTTCATCATGTTAATTTCTTACGCTCACTTAATATAACTTAGACTTATTCCAGGAGAGGAGGTTGAATTGTCCAATTGAGAAAAAAAGAATGTTCGATTCTTTTCTTTCGAACGTTCCAAAAAAAAGAAAAGAAAAAAAAGAACTGCAGAACAATTTCTTAATTGGATTCTCGTATATTCGCTTAGAATATCCTTGCTTACATTTGATACTGTTGAAGATCGGTTCTTCTACAATTACGAACTATGTATATTTACTGTCGGTAACCGTATCAAACAGTTGCTGTATTCTAATGACCAAAGCTAATAATTATCACGTGTGGATACACATGATTACATAACTACGAGATTACGTCTCGTCATATGACACATGAGACTTGATACTTTTGTATATATATATATATATATATATATGTCTGACCACCACAACAACACCTACTGATCGCAATCAGGTTCTCAAACAAGTTGTATTGATAGTTTCTTTTATACAATATTTTTTTAAAAAGAACCTCTATCTAACTCCCTATTGCTTAAACCTCTTCCTTTATAAAAATAAACATTCACACTTGAATCTGTCCACAGATGGTTACTAATAACCTCAAAATGTTCCCTTAATTTATAAACAATTTTGCTATGTATAAATTTACTTTAATAAAACGTTTGATTAATATATAGATTTATTAATTGAAAGTGAAATTAGTTCAATTAAATGTCAATTATACTTTAATTCAATTTTAACAAATGAAGTTATGCTATGAATATTTTTTTCTGTAGGATAGATGACTTGTGAAACATCAGGCAAAATTTTAGATAAATATCCATATTTTAAGTATCAGTTCTTCTCTCTGTTTTTACAATACTATGAATTTAGACTGCGATTTAGTAATTATAACGCTGTGCCAGTGACCTCATAATTACGAGTATTGTCAGTGAAAAAAAGCTGGCCTACTTTACATTCCTGTTTTAGTTGTATATTTTGGATCGATTCTTGTATCAAATGGCCTCTAATGTATTCCCTAAATGAGGGTAGAGTTTAATTTTGCCTTCATCACTGAATATCAATTTTCTCCAGATAATTTAGCTCCATTTAAATTGTTGATTACAAAGTTTTATTCATTTTCAATTTGCTTCCTTTGCAGGTCTGGCTTCTTGCAGCAATTCTCCCATTTGATTTAAATTTTTAAAGAATTTTTTTTCACACTGGATTATGATTAATCAACAAAACCTCAATATTTCGTCCAAAGAATAAGTATTGAGTAAAATGAGCTTTCTAGCAAGTGAATTTGCCCAAATAATGATGCTGAAGCATGGCATAGGAGACTTAAAGAAAAAACTTACCTAATTCTTGCTTCTACTTATTAGTTGATTGCTTGAAGCATGAATCTTCTTTAATTCCAGTTTTTCTCAAGTAGGCTCAGGTCAGGGCCCCTTGCTGGCCAATCAATTGGCTTGGTGTTCTTTCTGTATGGCAACCAGCATTATTTTGCTGGAAGTTGAATTTCATGCTCCTGTTTTCCTAAATCTCTTCTACGACAGAAGAACAGCTTCCACAATGAAGGAGCTGCAGTATTCATCATCAATCTTCTCCTATCATCCAAACTTCGAATACCCTATCAGAGATTATCAACCACCACACCGATACTCTGCCTCTCCCATTATTTTTTTTCTGAAGTCCTTTTTGCTATTGTTTGTCCATGACCTAAAATCATTATGTCCACTTAGCAAACATCTAGCCTCATCAGTAAAAATAACTCTAGACCAGTTTAGTTTTGTCCTTTCAACTCCCTCTGAATTGTTCTGAGATTTACATCTACTTCTAATTCCTTTAATATCTTTGCTGCTGTCACCCTTTCCATGCTATATTTCAGTTTCTTCACAATCCTTTTCATATTGGCTATCTCTCTGTCCAAAAGCTTTTTTATAATATACCTAATTCAATTTATATTAGTTTAGCATATTGAAATGGTTAATTCCTTGAATGATTTTTTTGAGTAGGTCACTTTAACATTAACCAATCACAATTTACATATTATCTTCAATTGAGTAAATTGAATATATTTAGGTTCTGGTAAAGGGCGAATAAAATAATATATCCTGTTTATTCTTATAAACATATACAAAGTGGGGTGCCATGACAATGAGAACAATAATTCGCATCTTAATATATAAGTGATATAAACACCTGAGAAAGTTAGAGCGCTTACTACTAGAGGAAATACATTTTTTCTTTTTCAAAACAGGAAAAGGAAATTGTAAAACAAAGTAATACATATCTGGAACTACTATTGGTAAATATATTATTGATTTTATATTCCTTGTTTTTTGATGGAAAATTTTCTTTAAGTGGGCTGAAATATCCTAAAGTGGAGCGAAATGTTCTGGGCGGAAATGTCACTGCACCCTTCAAATTCAATACTTGAACATTGCAAAGTGATCTCTATAAAGAATGAAGGAACATGGAAAAAAGTTGGATTTGTAAAAGTCTTAGAGTTGTACTGACAATTCTATTACTAACTGAAGATTTTTTATTACTGAATAACTTTTCTTACAGTTTGTCGCACACCATTTTAATTAGGCCATAGGAACTTCTAACCAATTAGCATTCAGTAAATGTAGCTGTATAGACAGAAGAAGTAAATATTTTTTAATTTAACATGTATCTGTTAATATATAACTAATTTCTATCAAAATAATGAAACATTACAATTGCAAATCCAAGTTTTCCTATGTAAGTTAATAAATGCTAAAAAATTTAAAATCATTTAAATTTCACCCTCAATTGAAGCCAACATTGTTAATATTTGTCTCTCATAGAGCTAGTTCATTTATGCTATTTAAACAGTTTAAAATCAGTAGATTGAATAAATATTGTGGAAACTCTAATAAAATTCAATTTTTTAATTTAACTTTTCTCAGCTATTGGTAGGCCAACTTCGTTGAAATTGAGAATATGGGAAAAAGATTTTTTACTGTAGTTATTCTGTAATTATCTTAAATGTTAAGATAATCAACAGTTGTGCAATACATATGAGTCGTTTTAACCTATTTCCATATTTTGCGCCTCTAATTCAATTCCAACTGTTTTAATGCAATGTCCATAATATTTGATTATGATAACTTGGAAATTTAACTGGATTTTCTTCACACGCGGCAGGTGTTTTGGTTGATACTGTCAATGCTACTCTAGCAAATAGAGGTTATGACGTAACCAAACAATTCAGATTCTTTATAGATTCTTTTAAGTAAAATATGGGATATTCCTGTGTGCAGCAATTAGAAAAGTGTGAGAAAAGCTCTCCTCCACTTTTTTTTGTTTGGAATCAGAGTGATATTGTCTACATATTCCTTTTCTGTTTTAGCCATATTTCTGAAAGATTTTTGTGGCTACTGCAATCATTGTATAATCTCTGAAAACTACTTATACACGTATACTGTATACTGGATTCCCTACCAGTATGGCGACAATTGCCTGGACAATATTATCTATTCCAGTATTCTTCTTAGATCAAAACCGCCCCAATACTTTGCCAAAAGAATTGAGATAACAAACGCGCATTGGCCGTAGTGGAGGAAATGAAGCCCAATTGATGAACCTCAGATATAAATAGCTATCATAATTAATAATTAATTTAATTAAGAGTAACTGTACTAGTTGCCATTACTTTTATTACGCATTCTTTCAAATAAAATATTCAATGTCTACTGTTAGAATGAATATAAAACATTATTGGACAAGAATACTGTTTTACTTAAAGATTTTTTCGTTTATATTGATACTAAATATTCTGAAAGTACAAATTAATGCTCCATAAGTTCATTACAGTTTGTCTCATCGATTCTTAAGGCTTCTCTCTCTCTCTCTCTCTCTCTCTCTCTTTATTTCATTTTTAAATAAAAGTTTCTTTCAACAAGACAAATGTTTCGTAAAATTTCAACAACTATGGAAAAAAACTTGGTGGTGCTGAGTTTCATATTTTCTTGGCAATTTCAACATATAGATGGAGAAACTGGTAAATATTAAACAATTATAACATTTTTTCAGCACTTGTTCACTTGCAAATACTTATTTTTGATTTCATTTCAGTTTGTTGGTATACAGGTAATTACATACTTACTGAAAACCATTATGCGTACCTACAAGTGATTACTGTGCCTGAATGGGGTACTCATATCACTGCATTGTCAGTCGACGAATGTAAAGCGTACTGCAACAGCAATGATCAGTGCCTGTTTGTAGCCTACAGATAAAGATTAACTATATCAAATTAAATTTTACATTTTTTTTAATTAACAGTTCATTTGACTATAAAAACGATGCGCTTTGTAGTCCAAATACTTGTACAAAATTGACAGCTTTACAATTTAAGAAGGATAACGCCTATGATTTTTATGAAAAAGAAAAGAAATGCAGTAAATATACTTCATTTTAATATTCATAGTTCATTTTCATATATCATCATGATTTTAAACTAAGAAGAGGTGACTTTCTATCATAAATTACATATTTGCTTCAACATATTTAATCTTAATTATACTCCAAAAAGTTAATCTTTTGGATTCTTTAGCCGCTTTCATAATAGCTTTTATAATATCTAATCATTATTATCAGCAATTTTTTCATTATTCATGCGCATAATCGAAAAAATATTGTCTATTCATCGACCTTTTGCGAGTTGAACAGTTGAATATTTCTAGACAACTTTCTACATA
Organism: Dimorphilus gyrociliatus; assembly: GCA_904063045.1. Lineage (NCBI taxonomy): Eukaryota > Metazoa > Annelida > Polychaeta > Dinophilidae > Dimorphilus > Dimorphilus gyrociliatus. Next base: position 4,606,109 of record CAJFCJ010000007.1, read on the forward strand.
ATGCTTAATAAACAATGGTATTTATAGATAATTTTAATAATTAAACAGCTTTTTATGTGAATTTTCTCCAATTATTTACTTATGTGATATTGTATTTTCAGCATTTTCGTTTCAGAACAATATCAATTATAACAGAAGACTTAAACAAAGCATTATCAAAGTGACCTTCATTTTCTCCATTATAACAGATATAACAAAATGCTGATAATATGTAAAACAAAGCTATCAAGGCACACTTCCTATTTCAAACAGTATTTTATATACAGTCAGAGACGTGTGATACCTTTTTTTGACAATTTTTACTATTTTGAAAAGTGCAATTTGTCTTTACGCAATAATTTTTTAGTAATAACTCTAATTCCATAGATGTCTTTGTTTTCTTCATATTTTGTCATCCTTATAAATAATATCAGCCAATTTCAAATTAACTTTAACTGACATACGACTTTTATATAAATTTGAAATTAGAAAGATAATATCTTTGTATATATTTATATTTACACAAACTTTTCAATTATTTAATTATGTTCAAAATAGAGAAATAGGCAGATATTTATCAGTAAAGATAATCAAAAGCTAGTTTATTCAAAATATTAGCAAGGCAAGTTGACTGCAGTTCAACTGTCTCTATCAAATTTTCAGCCTGATTCAGGATGTGTTCTGGGTCTTCTGTGCCAGACTCACTCCACAACACCTGCCACACGCTCACAGAAGAATACAAGAAAACAATAAGACTATGGTTGTAGATATATATTTAGTATCAAATAACCTTTTTTTTCAGAAATCAGTTTTCTCATTCCTCACCGAAACCCCATCCTACAAACCCAACTAAAATATTAACAAAGTGGCAAAATGTTGTTATTTCATTTATTAAAAAAAAATAGTTTCTATTCATAGAAGACATATTTTCAATTTTTATTTTGTCTTTGATGAAATGAAAGCATTTCTCTTTTGTAGAATTTTTCTTACTACCATTCCCAATGATGAAATATCTTTTTTTTCACTTTCCACTGTTTTGAAACTGACATTTTTCAAATCTATATTAAAAGTTTTTTCTTTCTCCTAGAAAAGTAATATAATATAATATATTATGTCAATCTCTCTCTAATATATTTATTAAACTTGTTGGAATCCAACAGAAAGGCTACCCATGTGTTCTGGATCCTTTAAAATGGATCCATAACTTACTAAACTGGTGTTATTGTTTTTATGGTAAAAAAAATGTTATAGCTGAGAATCATCCACTAAAAAGTTCTGCCCTCATTTAACTGCCTACATCTAATTGCAATTTTTGGGAATTTATTCTGTCGCCTCCATACTAGTTGTTGTAAGCCACTAGCCTCATAAAAAACGTCATCTAGGTTAAACTCTCCATTCATAGAAAAATCTTGTGAATGAATGAACATAAATGCATTTGTAAGTTGCAAGCAGCAATAAATCCATTTGTTTGTGAAAAAGAATGACTTTTGAATGTCTAATTTATGAAAGGAACCTTGTAAATCATAAAGGAATAGATAATTACTTTTTCTTTTTCTCAGAAGAGAAGTAACTGAAAAAAAGATAGAATTTTAATTAGGTCAATTGTGAAAATGTGTTCTTTTCTACATTTCTTATAATTATCTATTGATACCATCTTAATCAAGTCATTTCTGGTATATTTTGATGAAAAATTTTGGAGATTAACAACAAAATAAAAGAAACAAAAAGAAAAATATTAGAAGACCTTTTTTGGATGGAATGTGACTTTTTTTCAGATAATGTGGAAAAAAACTCTTCAACAATTGAAATAATAGGATTTATTATTGAATTTAACGGCAGGAGTAGGGAGATCATTAAACTATAGACATCATTTTTTATTGTTATATCATTCATTAAGGATAGTATTCCTATATAGAAAATGGGAACATTATTGACATAGATAGATGGATAGAAAACTCACTGACCCATCACTGAAAATGGTAGCCAAACAGCCAAATTTGAAAATGTTAGTATTTTAATACTAACTTTAACATTCTTGGAAGGATTATCTAAATTTCTATTCTGTGAAAATTTCTTGCCAAGTTTTCTTACAACAAAAATTAAATGAATGTATAAAATTGAAATGAAAAAACTAAAAAGTGGTATAATTATTCCAAAGAGAATGAATGATAGAATCCATCCATCCTGTTTCTTGCTCCTTATATGAACATTGAAACAGACTGGTGTATGACTGAACACATTCTAATATAAGATTTATACTTTTGTTATTAATTGACTGTAAACTTTTGACAAAAACATCTTTCTTACTCGATTTACAATCAAAGGAACTGCAGATACTAATATTGAAACTGTAGTTGTACAAGCTATTGCCCTTTTTGAACAGACAATCAAAACGATATTGCCAAATGGATTGGTGATTGCCTGGTGTCTTTCAAATGTCATGATTACCATACTGATTGTTGAAATGAGCAAAGAAAATGTCATCATTGTCCCTAAGGTTTTGCATAGCAAACTATTACGCCAATATTCATCATGTTCAAGGTAAGTGCCAAAGAAATATAGATCAGTAATATCTAAAGAAAGAATGTAGAGAGATGTTAACAAATTGCCAATAATTAAAAGTAGATGAAAATATTTTGAATTTGAATTTTTCTTTGATGCAAATATCAATTTTAAAGAAAGTAAATTTCCAATAATTCCCAATATTCCATAAAACCAATAGAGAGCTCTCTTAAAATTTGAGCTTATTAAACTGGAACATGTGTGGAATATAGCAGAAGATGGTTCGCATCTGATATTTTTCCCTAGAAATTTCCAACAGAAACAGCAAAGTATATAACTATTTCCATGGACAATTTTCACTTTGTTTAAGTATTTAATAACATTACGAAGATATACTGTTGGTATTTTTGAATTGTTTAGGATGAGAACAATAATATTAGGGAATTTTGAAAATGTTTCACTTTCAATCATTTTTATACGACAATTCATCATTTTGAAAAGACGCAGATGTGGATTGAATTTTAAATGAATTGAACGTATTGATTGAATATTTGTATTAGAAATATCAAAATATAATAAATTGGAGCTGTTTAAAACATTTAAAAATGATAATGAGCTAATCATCATATTCTGGCCTATATATAAATATTGTAAAATGTTTAATGGCTGATTTAGAAATTCTGTTCCATCAGTTAAACTACTATTGAAAATATTCAAATAGACAAGATTTGGTGTTTTAACAACAATTTCATTCAAATATCCAGGATTGTTGTTTATTTTCAAATATGTTAGTGATTTTGTATTTGGAATAATTGAAAGTTGAAAATTCCCATCAAAAATCAATGTTTTAATTTCATCTATTCCTTGGCTCTTTGTAGGAAATGATTTTAAATTTTTTAGCCAAGTTCTTCCTTTACAGATCAAGGTAAAAAAGTTACTTTGATAACAGCCATTTAATTGAATATTTGGTGGAGAGCATAAAATTTCATCACTTCCCTTTAAACAATCAACAATATCATTACATATTTGCTGCTGCACAAGGTATTTCGTTTCGTTTTGACATTTGAAAAATCCTTTTATTTGAATATTTTCTATCAGAGAAAAGATTAATGATTTTTTTCATTAACTAGAATGGTTTTTTTCTACCGCAATTGTCTTCATCATCCCCTAAGAAACAGTGATTTATTCCATCGCAAATGAGCTCCACCTCAATACAATAGTTATCTGTGGAACAAAGATAATACCCAGGTGGACAAGTGCGAATATTGCACAATTCAGTACGAGAGAAGAGATCTGTAAATATCTGCCCTTTTGAATTAGTGTTCACCATACATCTATAGTTTGGTTTTCTAGAAATACGTTCATCTTCTTTGTTAAAACAATCGTATTTTCCATCACCAACCAATTCAATGGGAAGACACTTTTTATTGCATTCGATTTGGCTATCGTTATTACAATCTGCCAGAGATAAAAAATTGTATTCAATTTTTTGTCAAGTTCGTCAAGTTGATAGTTTCTTTATACTTGTCTTGTAAGTTTCCAAAATGGTATCCTTATGAAAGCAGTTTTCATCGCTTTTGTCAAAGCAATGCATTTCATTATCGCATACCTTCTCAGATTTGATACATTGACTCTTGTCATTGCATAAACTAAAAAACTAGAAAAATGATTCAACTGGTTAGAAATTAGAGAAAATACCTATATCCTTTAGGGCACTTCTTCAGATTCTATTGAAAGGAAAAACAGAAAGGAAAATAACAAGAGATAATGAATACAAATTTAAATAAGAATGGCTAGATAACAGGAAATTTTTGAAGTTAATAGTAATATACTAGTATTTTCTTTCCTATTCTCATTCAATTAGTTATGAATTATTTCTACTGCAAACCGCAAAAAATTTCATCTAATCCATTGGCGCAATCTTTGACATAATTGCAAACAAACACTGTGCTGATAGTTTCATTACGCAACAGGCAATTGAACCTGTTTTTAGCTAAAGAAAAAACCGCATTGTTATCTGAACATAACCAATGAATTAATGATACTCACCCAGATTAGGTAAAACTGAAAAAGAATTTTCCAATGTACTTAATTCATCAATGCAATTATCTTCATCATCCCCAAATAAACAATCCCTATTTCCATCGCATATGTAAGCAATATTTATATATATACCAGTTTTTTCACACAACACAGTATTCTCTGCATTTTGGAATAGAAAAAAATAAAACAGTGTAAACATCATAGTGCAACAAGTTGAATGAACAAGGCCTAATGAAATATCAAGGTACTTTTTGACAAACAGTCCAAGCAGTTATGATTTTAAAACAATTGAAATCTTTTAAATAAATGTGTGATAGTTGTCTTGAAATCTAAATTTTAAAACAACATATCAAAGAGAGAGAGAGACAGAGAGACAGAGAGAAAAGGTGTATTCATACACTGTATTCGTATTTATAACACAGGCTTGAACATTCAAAAATGTTTGCGTTATCTGGATTACTGTACTCAACAAGTTGTTGGTTCATTAATTGTTTACTGCCTTTAGTCTTCGAATGCATGGCAAAGTTATTAAGTAATTAACAATTTAAAGAGGAGAGTTCTTCTTTGTTAACTCACCTTTTCATAAATTAATTTTGGGAGATTACCACTAAATCCACTTGCTGTTGTTAATTTTCCATATCCTCTTTTGTTCTTAGCATTTCTCATTACTTTATTTGCAAAATTTCAAATTAAAAAATAACAGTGATAAAGAATTAAAATAGAAATAAATTTTCATACTTGAATATCCAATGAAGGTATTAATAAGCTCTTTTTGTCTATAAATGTCAGCTGGCAATTGGAGAAAATTTGAAAGGAAAATTATCACAAATGACTGATGATAAGTGGGAAAGTCTGCCATTGTTAAATTATATTTCTCTCTACAAACTGAAGCCATCTCAATAATTGACAGAGCTTTGTCATTTTTTAATAAGATATAGCAAACATCATATAGTATAAAAACATATTTGCCATGGCAACCTTTGTTTTGGATAAAACGACAGAAATGTATTGAAATAAAAAAATATTATGGGGAAATTAACTCAGCTTCTCCTTCATTGAACATTCAATGTTGAATGGTAAAAAGATGTGTCTATTCCTATCCAAAATGTTAGTTAAATTATTTTTATAGTTTTTAAGATGATGAATTTTTTTTACAAAATTGTTCACCTATATTCAATGACTTTGCAATCTGTTAAGATTCTGGCTCTGTTTCCACAAGAAATTGTTTCGTAGCGAATGCCTCTGTACTCTAATTGTTTGACTGAATTTGAAAAATAGAAAAAATTGGTGACACGGCAAAGAATAAATCTTGAACCAACATTCTAGATAAATATTTTCCAATTTGTCAATATAAGAATGAACAATTGTACCATAATTAAAACCAAATTTTGAACAAACAAATTGTACTTCTGAAAACTGAAGATATTGAAATGTATGCCATTTCTTGCCATCAAATTTTTCAAGACTTCGGGTAAAACTTGTATAGTTGTGATGAGATTCCAGCAATAAAACTCCATATTGTTTATGGTTCAGTTTATAGGCTGTTTATATTTTTCATCGTAAACGCTTTGTTCTATTGTCAATTAATCAGAATAATTACTGTAGCTAGCAAACCTTTCACATTTTGGTATGAGAATTTGAACAGATGTTCTTCTAGATCTTCTTTTGAGAATACAATGAGAACTTTGGAAATTATTCAAAAAAGGACTCTACCGGCAGTATTTCATTATTTTAAAAAAGATTGATGACAGACAGATGATTGTTTACTTATCCTTACTGTATCAGAGAATTTCTTTGAATAGCAAGAACCAGTAATCAGTATCTTTGATAATTGATTACATAGGTAAAAACATCCATCTAAAGATGACATTTTACTATAAAAGATAGGAGGAGTAATACCAAACGTTTTGCTTTCCAAAACAAAAATTTCTTTTAGACCAAGTTTGTATTTGAATTTGGTTGCATTAAATTTAGAAAAGTAGAAATTCTTGATTTTTGAAAGTGAAATTTTCATTTCTAAAAAATCAGTTGTATATTTGGAAGAAGAAGATAAAGAAGAAGGAACCTTGTATATCCAACTGTGTACAATTTATGAAATATTTTTGAACATTTCCTTGAAAATCTCCTTGAATTAATTTAATTGAATCACTTTTGAATATAATAGCAAATTTATTGGAAATAGAAGTAATTTCTATTTTAATATTTTCGCCTTTCAATTTTATAAAATCACTTTTCTTACAGTGATATTTATTATTTTTTTCATTGGAATAAAGATGATAATTTTCACTATTGTCTCTCAAAAAAAGAGTAAAGGAATCAAGAGAATTCTCTTTGGAGAATATATCTGAAATATTGGGAAAAAAATTGATAATTGAAATATTTTATGTTTAAAAACCAACATGCAACATTCCTTCTATAGCATTTTAAAATTGATCCAAAATTTGATTGATAATTTTGAAAATAGCTGTTTTTTGTTAATTTTAAAATTAATTTATTAAAATCAATAATTAAAAACCAACAATACGCATTTTTTGAATGAAAGGAATTTTCGAGTAGAAACAAAGTATGAACTTTTTTTTTGTAAAAGAAAATAATTGAATTAGGAATGAAATGAATCGTAACCCATTCTTTTGCAGATTTCATTACCAACTTTAAATGGCATATCATTGTATTGGTAATATCTAGTAAAATTTTCATTTTCCTGCTGAACTGTCAAAATACCAATTACATATTTTTCCCTATCTTCAACAACACTAAGAGGGACTTTGGCCATTTGACAACTCTGCCATCCAATTGCTGGGTACAATTGAAAAGAAACGCTGACAAAATGATATCTAAGTCTTAAAATTTTAAAGTTTATACAATTTGATGCAACCACAATGATTTCCTCTTTTAATTTCCCCATTTTTAGGTTGCAATTCACTATTTTCTTATTTTTTGATCGGCAACCTATTATGTAGGGATGAATTCTCTGTTCAAAAACCTAAAAAACAAACTCATATCTACAATGAAAAACAGCCTATAAAACTAGTCACCAACATGTATTGAATGTTTATAGGAAGAGCAGGACAGCACTTCAGGATTTCTCGGACTGAGACTACAAATATATTGGCAGGCATCTTCACGACTGGTATTGAAATGGAACAATGCTGGTATTCTTCCATGTAGCCTTGATTGGAAATTATATGATGATCTAAACGAAACAAAACTAGGTGGTACAGAGCTAAATAAGTTTGCTATAATATCTGAAAAGAATTTTTTATACATTGAAATAAAAGTTGAAAGAATAATAGACAATAAAAACCATTGAAATCTGCAAATGTGCAAGTTTTTATCCTTGAAAAAGAAGAAAAAGTAAAGGATTCTGATGATGATGAATTTTGAATAATCTTTGACATACTTTGATCAGAATTGATATAAATAGAAGCCATTCCTTCAATATCTTTATCCGACATATAATTATCTTCTATTATGTAGAAGAGAGACTTTTTACATACAATACTTTTGGATGAATTATAATTGTGAATTGCATAAATTCTATCTCTATTATCGCTCAAATATAAATTGTATACATCGTTTAAAATGTATGCAGCAAATATATCTGTAAAATACTGACATTGAATTTTGAAATCAAAAATTTACAATAAAGAAGAAGGCATATAACTCAATCAATTGATTACATGATATTGATCTTTTAACACAAGACAATTTAAGGGAAAAGCATGCTTTTCTTCCTCTTTCTACCGTGTATGATAAATTATTATTCCCCACTCTGTCTCCAATTGAAATAAAGATATTTTTTATCACATTTCTCTCTGGCCAATGTAGAGAGTATAAGGAATTGTATCCCAAATCAGAGCAAATCAAATTAGTCACAGGGATTGGTAAACGTTTGTAGCAAAAATACACAGGACTCTTAATATCATTTAATTTTGCCTGTAAAACACCTGAGACAATCGGACCTTTTGTATTTGATATTTTCAGATATTACACTTTTAGGATCACTATTAACACTTTGATGTGCATAAAAAACAATAGAAAAATAGCACAATCTTTTAATTACTGAAATAATTGAGAGCATTATGGCAATTAATTTCAATAGTTTGCCATCACAACATTTAAATTTGAAATTTTTAAGAAAGGAAATGCTAATTGTACATGGTGATATCTCTAAAGCTTTGTTATGCAGAGACAAGACTAGGTGAGGCTTCATGGACTGATGTGAGTAATGTCACTGCTATATAATTCAAAACATCTACAAAAGAAAAATTAAATTGTATATTCTATTTTGTTACAGATGATGTATAGCTGAAAACTGGTATTAATGAGTAGGTGTCTGATTTTTAATAAAATATATATTTTTTATGGTGTAGTACTGACTTCCGATGGGTACTGTATTATTTCACAAAAAAGTAACCATAGTACTAGTTTATTCTGTTGTAAAAGAGAGAGAGAGACTCTGCGTTTGAAATTTAAGTTAAATTTTAATGGTCAATACTTTATGAACACTTCAAAAGTTTTTATTAGAGACACAGGAATACATTCTATTTGTTCAGATAAGTTATTTAATATATTGAGAATAGTAAATGTTAGAAAAATTACAGTCTCTCAGTTCCTAGGCAAAAAGCAGTGAAGAAAGAAACAGGCATGAAATTTCATATTCTAATTTCCTTTACCTTTTTTATTGGTCTATTCGCCAATATACAAGGTATTTAAGAGTAGTTACCGACATATTTGAATTTAATGATTTTCTTTTTTGTCTAATTTTATGTAAAATATCTTGCTATAATTGATAAATGATGAATTAGCTGCAAGATTATTCAAAATAATCTTTGAATTCAGATAGTCTTTTGTTCTTCCTCCAGTCAATCAAGTTATAATAGTACACAATTTAGAGTTTTGACAAACTTTTAACCCTGATTTGTCCAAAAGCTCTAATGCTGTCATCTGTCCTAATTTATATTCATTCCAGATATTGAATATTTTGTTCTGAATTATTAACAAGCATTTCTTTTGATACTTTTTCATTTTCCTCTTAGACACCAACTTTTGTTAAACTGGAACTAGAGTTGCTTCATGTTTAAAAGAGCCCTTAGAAGCTCTCTTTTTATTCGTTTTTCTATGCCATCCCTCTACATCGTTGTTGGTATGAATAGCCAAACCAAAAACAGACCAGTTTTCTGAACAGTGTTCACTGCTAATATTAAGAAATAAGTAGAATTTTTCCATAAAATTAGTTTTAGAAATAAAAAGATCAAAGATTACTAATTAATAAAATTGGAGGCAAGTTTTTCTCAATAGCTTAACTACTGAAATGTTCACACAAATAAATGGAGAGCACACTACAGGCATAACACTAGTATTGTGGTTTTTAAAAATACTCTAATGGTTAAAGTTATTTTTTTTATTCTAGTTCCATAATCTTGATGATAATATCTAAAGTCTCTGAAGCAGTTTGTGTTTTTTAAACTGTAAGCAAGCTATCTGAATTGTCTTTACAAGTTTTGTCATTTAACTTTCAAAGGATAATGACATACTGTATGGAAAATGAGGTTAATCTACCATTTGGAATTTGTCATCAAATTTTTCCATTTGTGAATAATTATTTACTTGGTTTAAATGAAGAACAATTACTGTATTAGAAACAAATGCAATCACATTTCAACAGATTTTCTTTATATGGAAATTATCTTAATAATGGTGACAGTTTATCACTCCTCAAAAATCAATCAATAGATTATTTGGAATTGAGAAGTTTTAAAGAACAACTATTAAGCCAATTGTTTAATTTCATGAATATTCAAGAAATTAGAACTCTAATTCTAACAGATTGTGAAGGAATCACGAGTGTAATTGAATTTTTTCCATCAATGCAACATCTGAAAGTTTTAAATGTCAACGGAACAAAATTAGATTAATCTGCTTTTGAAATTTTCTGCAAAAATGTATTTGTTAGGAAAACAAAGTTTTTCAATCAAATAGATTTTTGAATTTTACTGCAGGATTACAAATTATAATTGGATATTTGTTCTTTATATACTACTCACAATTTATGAAATTTTGTCAAAACGCATATCTCTCTGCTGACATTTTTTAAATGCTCATTTTCCTTTAAATTTTTCACTTCTGATAATTTGTTGTTGATATCAATTGGTTGTAGCTGATTATTTGATAATTGATAAAATCCCAGTATCTGTTTGTAGTTCACGGAAGAGAGCTCTGCAATGGTGTACAGACATAGAGACACACTAAGAGCCAGTGAAAAAATGATCAGAATATTTGAAAAATTTGGCACAAATGACATAAAATTTTAATTAAATTAAAAAACAGGATACATTCAACATTAGTCATTTATGAAAGAGCACTTGCATCGTATCTATTATATCTTTTCTTCTCTCCATAGGAAATGTTGCAAGATTTTTTGTATCATTTTCCTTGTATACAAACATTCCAAAATTATTCAAAGATAAACATACACCTGAAAATTTTACAGCAGTTCATGGCACAAGGGCAATAACTGTTTCTAAAGTCGAACTGCTTTTGTGAATTTCTAGCAAACATTGTTGATTCTGAAAGCGCCATGTACTGGGCACAGAGATCCATGAGTGAATGTTGTCATTGTTTAATTTGGTGGAAACTATGCAAATTAGATAATCGATGAACTATTTTCAAGATTGTTTGAACACTTTAATATCGGAATTGATTTGGTCAGAATAAACATAAATGATATTTCACACATAAATTGATGTTCGCGCCTCTGAGTATTTTCAACATCTGACCATTCTCTCTTAAACTCTATAGAGATAGATTCACCTGTTAACTGAACAGAACATTAACTATAAGAATAATTAATTGCAAAGATTATGATCGAGAAGAGAAATTGTAATGAATTATCTTTATTTTTATGTTAAAAAGAAAAATTGAATTGCTTTTGTCAATCTATCTCCATTAAAAAATATTATACATTTACTCACACTTGCAGAATCAATCTTGAGTGATTCATTTATGGTAAATAGCTAAATACTTTGTTTATGTATTCTTTTTATTTATTATCCAATATAATATCATTCCAAATGTACCAGTTGTCGTTGCAGGAAAAAGGAAATTAATAATAATAATAATAACAGCAATAACAAAATAGAGACCGACCAGAATATTTAGTAAGAGAATGTTATAAAGTCCTACAGATAAGTTTGCTTCCTTTTAGAAACAATATAGTTTTAAAAGTAAAATATAATGAAAGTGATAAAATATATATTTCTTCAAAACAAAAACAATTTTGGTTGCACATTGACAGAAATCATGCATAACAAGTCACAAAATAACAGTAGCAGCATATTGTTTGTTCCTCTATGTGATTTTTCTTTTAATACAGGCGCAAATGGACAAGTTAAAAACTCTATTAGTGGAGAAAATGAACTGGAAGGACAAATTGAACAATCACAAAAGATAGAACTTGTCCATAATGTCACTTTATTAGTCATATTTTAATATAGTGAATTGTAAATCTTTTTAGTGCATGGACTTGACCAAGACAATGGTCTATGATGGCCCACAATATGAGTCAGAGAATGCACTGTGAAAAGATTAAGAAATTTATATAAAATTGGAAGTTGAGCCTATTATTAAACATTGAAAAAAAAAAAAAAATAATCTTTTTTCGTACTGAAAAAGATTTTTAATATTTGGCCTTTTAAAATTCGAGGCGTTCCAATATTCCTGTCATTACTTTATTGCCTTCTTTTTCAAAGCACACTTTACACCTTGTATCTTCTATTACAAAATGAAAATCATCCATTATATTTATTTATTAAATGACTCAATCGCTGAATAATAATTATATAACACTAAAAATATCTAAAAGTGTTGTATATTCAGTATTGCTTTACCAATTTCAGAGCAACAATTGTATGAATCTGTCATTTCACATAAAATTTGTTTATCATTAATCCCAAGGCTAGTAAGTTTGTTCTGAATATTAAATGCAGTGTAGCGATAATAAGTCATTGTTGCAAATGTCACAATGAATGAAATATTAACTTTTTTCTCATTTTTAAATAGTGTTTGACAACTGATTGTATTCATTTGGTCACATGACACAATAATAGAAATATAATAGTTGCAATATACCTGTTTTAAAAAGGCGAAATATAAAATAGTGCTATTGAAGTTAATTTATATTCAGAGATTTTGACTTGTTTCTACTGAAACAGTATCACCTTGTTTTAAATTTAATAATCCTGCTCTGCTCATGCTTTCAAAACTTGATTTTGGTGTTACTCTTCTCAAAGCTAATTTTTGTTCATCATTTACCATAATAGATATTATTGACTGAGAGAATGGCCAAGTTCCAACTGATACATCAATATGATATAAACCATCAATTGCAACAGTATATGTATTATTTTCAAAACTCCAACCAAAATTTGTATCCAGCACAACTTTATCATAATTTATCTTTTTGTTTACAGTTGTCATTAAATGATTAGTTTTATCGGCATAAAATGCTGGACTTCTTGTAGTTGCATTAAATTTAAATCCTGAAAGAGAGGTATCAGTTTTGTCGGAATCTGGATCAGAGTATCCAGTAACTAATTTTAATGAAATTTTGTCATCTTGATTTAAATAAACAATTATTCCTCTTGACACCTGAGAGTTATCAGAACTGAGATGACCTTTTGCAGTGGATCTTTCAAAAGATGTTGAGTCACCATTTATTGTTAAGCTTATTATACAGTGTTTTGAACTTTGGAAGCCAGTTCCAAAATTAAGAAAATACCATCCTGCTGCTAGCATTGTTATTTGTGTTCTATACGGAGTGAGAAATGCACCTTTTAAGGTAATAATCCTGGAAAGTCGTAGTAAATTTCCTACCATATTATTATTTGAATGTTTCCTAACAAAAAAAGCATTATTTGTTTTATACATAAACCAGACCAAGAGTTTCTGAGCCATTTTCACTGCTAAAAACATAAGCTTGTTGACGTCGTGATACATATGGTTGATTTTAGTCGATAACCAATATAATCCAGATTGACTAGTAGTGTCCTTGGTTTGCTGAAAAAACTTTAAGCTCCAAAGAACACTTTCTATTATCATTGAAAGCGGATAACTTTCTGCTTTGTTACCAGTTAATGTAAAAAAATAAAAGCCACTTTTTGTTATATTCAATGAGTTTGTAACTTGATTAAATATTAATTTATGATTATGATTCACTTTATGCCAGAAAACTGTGCTTGAATTTAAGTAAGTTGATCTTGTCATAGATACCATAAATGCAGGATTTCTGTTTGAACTGCAATAAAGCTGAGGAAATATTTCTGTTTCAACTGAATTTCCAGAACATCTATCTCCTCCATTTAAAGGTGTAGGCTTTGTACAAGTTCTTTTACGAGATTTTAAGCCATCCTCACAGCACGGATAGCATCCATACCATGCAGACCAATCTGACCATCCTCCTAATATTTTACATTTAGCTTTTTCGGATTAGCACATGTTGCTATGGTGTAATAATAATTATTAAATGATATACTAAAAAAATAGCCCGGTGGACACTGATCAGGCCCAGCAACTTTATCATAACAATGATAATATTGCCTACAATCACTTTCATTTCTAAATGTTCCGTATTGATTATTTTCACAATTGGAAGATTTCACATGGCAAGGTTTATTAAATGTTCTTACACCATTGGCTTCTGAACATTCATGGGTATCTGATTCAGTGGCATATGTAGAATTTATTTCTAAGCAATTATCACCCTTATTCGGTTTCTGGCACATGGAAAACTTAGATTCTTTAAACAAAATGGAATAAACCAGTCCAGGCGGACACTGTCGAAAATGGCCAGTACCATTTCTACAATGATAATAATATCCACAATAAACTGGAATACGGAAGGTTCCATCAAGAGGTTTCAGTTCGGAGTTAAGAGGACAAGAAAATGGAGGGCATTTGCATTCAACAAATGACAACACTGTTAAAATGTTAAAATAGCATAAATGGTGTTTTTTTGTTCAGAAAAAACTAAACAAACAATAAATACTTACACAATAAACTAAAAGTGAAAAGTTTCATGTTTCACCTTTAATGTTAAAATGAAAGAAAATTTTCCAATTTTATACTAATCCATGAGTTTTATCTAATTAATAAGAAATAGTAATCCTATCATTATCCATCAATCGATTGTGGATGTTGCATATTTTT